>CAUYRT010084623.1:0-49538 GCA_963574885.1 Lepilemur ruficaudatus
AAAATGGGGAGAATAATATTACTGTCAATGGAAAAGAACCCAAACTCTGTAAAATAATTTGAGGAGGTTTATTCTGAGCTGACTGTGTATAACCATGTTCCTGAGAGCCATGCCTAAGAAGCCTTGAGCAAGTGGTCTTGCTGTGCTTGGGTTACCGTTTGGTTTTATATACCTTAGGGAGACAGGAATTACACATAAATTGATAAATCAGTGTATGGAAAGTCTAGCAGCATCTCTGGCCTCTGCTTACCAGATGCCAGATGCCAGTAGCACCCCTACCCCTAGCTGTAAATTTATTTGGCCCCAAAAGGCAGCACATCTCATAGCAGGGAGAGGTGGGGAGCTGGGGGGTGAAGTGGAGGTTACAGATTCTAGGTGGGTTTAAAGATGCTTTGATTTATAATTGATTAAAGAAATGAAGCTTTGTCTAAAGGCTTAGAACAGGGGCATAACTAGACCTGACCGACCTCCCTTCTCCTCATGGCCAGCATCCAGCTTTAAGGTTTTTCTGGGGTTCCCTTGGCCAAGAGGGGGTCCATTCTGTTGGCTGGGGGGGGGGCTTCAGATTTTATTTTAGTTCCCAGAGGGATAGTGGAATAATTCTCAGAACCATGGAAAGGTTAAAAAATTAATTTTATAGCATCTTGGACATGGCTGTATAGAATCATCGTACCTTAATCTGGAGAAATAGACCCTTTCCTTCTCAGGTCCACCTCCTAGTTCTATGTACAGATATTTCCCTTCTTGGCTTCCCCTCCTAGTGGATTTGTGTATGCCTGCTCAACAAGGAAGTAAGTAACTTGCTTCATTGTGATAGAGGACCTAGATCCCACAGAGCACCTTCTGGCCTTTCTCTTCTGTCATTTCAAGTCCAAGCCATCCTTCAAAGTTCAGTCCTGTGTGGCGTCCTTGCTGGTTTCCCTGGTTGGAGTGAACTCTTCCAGCACGTACCTTTCATATCCATTTGGCACTGTTAACTGCCAGGGAGAGGTCCCTAATTAGATCATAAGAAATTTTAAGGGCAAGAACAATATTATGTTTGTTTTTGTGTTTTCCCTTAATACTTCTCACTGCATTTTTTGATAAGGGGCTCAAAAATGAGTTGGGGTCGGATGTAGTGGCTCGTGCCTGAAATCCTAGCACTCTGGGAGATTGAGGAGGGAGGATTGCTTGAGCTCAGGAGTTCCAGACCAGGCTGAGCAGGAGCAAGACCTTGTTTCTACTAAAAATAGAAAAATTAGCCGTGCACAGTGCACAGTGGCTGGCATCTGTAATCCCAGCTACTCAGAAGGCTGAGGCAGGAGGATCAGTTAAGCCCAGGAGTCTGAGGTTGTAGTGAGCCACCATGATCCTGCTGCACTCTAGCCAGAGCAATAGAGTGGGACTCTGTTTCAAAAAGAGAAAAAAAATGAGTTGGGGCTTGGTTAGTGAAGGACATACAAGTACCTCATTATTTATTAATAAGCAGACATATTACTTAGTAGTTCATTACACCTTATTATCCTAAGGCTTGGTTTTCAAAGAAAGCCAAGAGGGAGGCTCTGATGTGGTATCGACAATGAGTACCACTGATTGGGCACTTACTATGTACCTAGCATAAGTTATATCAAGAGCAAAGAGAAAAAGAAAGGATTGAGGGGAAAGTATGGCTTTTGGGTGGTGAAAAGAAGCAGGAACAAGTTAAAACTAGAGAGCTAAGATCCAATCTAATCAAGGTAAGATTTGAAAATGGAAGAAATTGGTTTTCTTAGAAAAGAAAAAAGAGGCTTCAAAATGCTAGTGTATAGTTACTTTTATTTTAAATTATGTCAGTATGTTTTCATTATGTGATAATACTCCACAATATATGGGTGTGTGTGCCATATATATATATATATATATATATATATATGTAAATGTATTTTTAAAGTTCTGGAGGGACAGACTCCTGCCGATAACTGTGGTTTCCTCCAAGGAGTGCAGTGACTAAGTGACAGACACTCACAGGAGATGTAATTTACATGAACACATCCAGCATGGAGTGGGAAAAGGAACAGGATATTATTGAGGACTTTCTATTTGCCTCTATGTATTATTTTTATTTTTATAAATGTATATTCATGTGTGTACCAGTAAGAAGAAATAAATCACCCTGATTATTTTACTGGTGAGAATTTAATGCAAAGAATTTTTAACTAGGTGTTAAAGAATTGAAAAGGCAAAAAGAGGCCACTGAAGTGTCACAAAGGTAACAACTGCAGAAAATAGCCACCGCTTTAGGCTGGGGAACAAAGGGAGGAGGTTGGGCTTGTTAAACTTTACCAGCTTGGAAAGTTGCTCGGCTGGTGCTGGTACCTTAGGATCTCAGAAGGCACATTCAGATTTCTGATAAGGCGGTATTTGCAAAGGCTGAGAAAACTGCAAACTGGAATCAAGTGCCTTTGCTGGGGTGAGGGGCCATTGCTGGGAAACCCTAAGAGGAAGGAACAGGAAGCAACTAGCTCCTTCTCTTCCTTCCACCAGGCTGTCTCTCTTTGGTGCCCCCTAATGGGAAAAAAGGCTGAGCTGCTTTCTCAGCCCCAGGGGCATGTGTATAGCTTGTTGGCGAATCTCCCAGTGAAGCTGCAAACTACTGGTCTAGATGGACGAAATTAACAGCTCAGCTCTGTCACAGTCACAGGCGTCAGAACTGGCCTCAAAGAAGTTAGAAATGGACTGAGCTCTTGTGTGTAACTATGTACATTGGTTTGGTAGAGAGCATACACAGTTAGGAGTCAACATTTTTTATTCTGTTTCCGGCTGTGCCACTAACTGGGCAATCTCATAGAAACCACAAAATCTCTTTCAAAATAACCGTAATAAGAATTAATTTCTGTATAGCACTTACCACATGCCAGGCACTACATGTTTTACATATATTAACTAATTTAATCCTTGCAACAAAGCTATGAGGAATAGAACCACTAAGTAACTCACTCAAGCTCACAAATCGGAAGGGGCAGGCAGTCCGATATAGAGATCGTCTCTTTATTGCCTGGTTTGCTGCCTCTCAGACACTCACGTGGGGCTTGTCACGTGCCACACACCGTTCTCCACCCTTAAAACATGGAACAACCTCTAAAGTAAGGACTTTCATCCCCATTTTACAGAAGAGGAAGACAGAGCCTGGAGAGGCTGTGAAGCCCTGTGGCCTCCATCTCCCCGTCCGCCAAGTGAGGGGGTTGGACCAGCTGGTATTGAGGGCTGCTTCTGTGAGACACTAGGACTCTAACACCAAAGAGCTCAAGTGTCCTGGCTCAAACACCACTAGAATTAAAGACTCCCCTTACATATTTATAGACCCCCTGACCTCACAGGATTTATAATAAAACAGTCTGGTTACATGAGCACTAAAATTGCCAACTCAACACAGGTTTTTATTTCCCTCTGTCTATTCTCCTGCCAGGAATTAGATGAGAAATAAAAGGAAGGGAATTAACAGCTTTTTTAAAAACTCATTTAGGAAAATCTGTTTCTTGCTTTTGGCAAGTAGTGCTCTGGTCATATCCACATCTGACTATAGTCAGGTTCCCTTAGTATTAAAGTGGGGAAGGGATTACACACACATTTTTTATTGCTTTGCTTTTCCCCACTTTTATTTTCTGTTTGACTTGAAAATTTTCAGCCGACCACAAGCCTTTGAGATGGGTTTAGTATTGTCACAGTGGAAAGGTCCAGAGTCCAGGGAAGCTCAAGAACTCACTTGAGGACACCCACCTGGTAGGACTGAGCTGGGATTTGAACTCATGGTGAGTTTTACCTAAAGTGACAGTATCGGGACTGCCAAGACTGAAATTGATCTTGCGTTAGAAATCCTTTTTTTAAAAAAATGAAACGTTCCTGTCAGTGTGTAACTTTGTAACTCTTGGCTAGCCATGGATAGGGACACTAATAAACTGCCAGCCCCCCAGCTGTGACCTGATATCACTGAATCCCTGACAGCACCACCGTAGCAAGTCACAGGCCAGCCATGCGCCATGCTGATACCGTCTGAGGTCCACAGGGGTTTAATGTCCAGGGACCTACACGCCACACTGAGGGGCCAGGTATGTGGAATAAGGCAGTATCTGCAAGAGCCACAGGGATGATGTGGTTTTATAAGGATGCACACCCATTTTCTTAGAATTGTTCCTATAACAAAAACTGTACATGTAGGCAAAAGCAAATCCTCTCTGCTCTCCACCAACAGGTGACTTTAGCCAACACTTTTACAGCACCTCTTTGGGCTTATAAAAATGTTCCTAACATAATCTGCTGGGAAATCAAGGGCTTACAGTAATGACAAGAGGCCTGCCTCAGAGAATCATCTTAATTCCTTAATTCCTAATCCCTTAATTCCTCATTTTGAATGTCTGTAGAAATCCCTAAAGTACTTTGGTTAGGAATGAAAGTGAAGGACGGATAGGAAGCTTTCCCAGCAAAGGGTGCTGGAATGCAGATTCCCTGGAATTTACTGTAAGAGTAGTTAAGCAGAAAGAGGGTGGAGAGCTGCTCCCATTCCAACCCTTCCCCTCCTCAGATAAGCGAGATGTCCTTGGAGAATTCTGCACTCCTCTTTACAACACGACTACCAGGGGTTTATCCAATACCCCCCTTGAACTTGAATGTGAATTACTTTAATCAACAAAGTCAACGATGAATTGACTCCAACAGTACTGAGGGGAGATGGGAAAGCATTGAGGTCACTTAGATCAGGCTTCAAGTTCCAGGTCCTCCACGGGCTGTGAAATGTTTCAGGTACTTAGCCTCTCTGTTCCTCCTTTGACAAATGGCAGTAAAAATGCCTGTCTTCTTGGCAGGTGCGTTAGTTTCCTGTGGATGTCATGACAAAGTACCACAAACTGGATGGCTTATGCAACAGGAGCTGTTTCTCTCATAGTTCTGGAAGCTGGAAATCCAAAGTACCAGCAGGGCAGTGTCCCCTCTGAGGGATCTAAGAAAGAATCCTTTCTTCCTTCTTCCAGTCTTTGGTGCCCCTGGTGGCCCCTGGCTTTGGCAACATCACTCCAGTCTCTGCCTCCATCTTCCCAGGGTCTTCTTCTCTCTGTGTCTCTGTGTTTTCTCTTCTTCTTGAAAGGACACCAATCATTGGATTTAGGGACCCCCCTAATCCATGATGATCTCTTCATAATCCTTCAGTAATTACATCTGCAAAGGCCCAAACAGGATCAAATTCTGAGGTTCCAGGTCCTCCTTTGGGAGGACACTATTAACCCCTGAGAGCTGGTTGGGGGTTAAATGAGAAGGTGCAGTTAAAGCGCCTGCATGTTATATGTCCCTACTACGTAACGAGGTGGCTGTTCTTTTTGTTATTATTGCTGCTGCAGGAGCCATCGCTGTTTTTCTAGGGAATGGAAGAAAAGGGTTGGATTTGCGAATGGAAAGGCAGGGCTGAGGAGTCGTGGGGGGAGCAGCAGACAGACCCAGCAGAGACAGAGGAGGTGGCTCAGAAAGTGGGAGGGGAGAGTGCTGAGGGGATAATCCTCATCTGGACTCGCTCAGCTCCTGTGCCCTCGGACACCAAGGCCTGGAATAAGCCTGTCCTTGTCCCCCAGAGTGGTATTACCTCCTGAGAGAAAAGGAAACAGAAATACGGAGAAAGGAGCTATGTGTACATCCTCACTTCTTCCTCCCCTTTTGTTACAGATATTTCAGGGTTTTCCTTACAGGAGTGGGAGAAGAGTAGATTCTGGAAGGAACACTCCTGGAGTTGGCTGACACTTTCTTCCTGAGAAGTAAGGGAATCACAGTGCTAAGCCTGGAGAAAAACTCCTGTGATTCCAGAAGATTCCTGAGCCCTGGAAGTGAATCAAGCATAACAGAACTGTGAAAGCAGCTGGAAAAGCTAGGCCTCTTCCTCCCCAAGGCCAGATGACAGGAGTCCTGAGTGCTCTAAAATTTAGTCAGTCAACGTAATTCTGAATACACCAAAATTTCACCCTGATGTTGTAAATTGCATGCTGCCAAGCATTGTGGCTAAGTTTTGGTATAAGCGTGGCATATGTTTATGTCACCAGAAAAGATGGAAGGACAAGAATTGAGTTATGACTAAAAATGTTTGAGTACAAAGATTCCCTTTGAGACTAATGTCTTTTCTCCAGAAACCATTCTAGTAGTCTCTCAGCCAGGAGCTCTTAATGGTTTTTTTGTACCATGAACCCTTTTGACAGTCTGGAGAAGTCCATGGGTTCCTTCTCAAAATAATGGCTTAAACTAAATAAAATTAAATGCATAAAGTTACAAAGCAAGCCAATGATATCAAAATATAGTTATTAAAATAACAACAAAAACAAATTTGTGATAAGGTTCTAGATGTGCTTCTTCACTAATGTCTTAAATAACAAGGTTTAGCAGCAGGCCCTGTAGCTACTGTAATCTTGAAGTAATGAGGGATGTCAGTGGTATTTCAAGATACCTGCAACTGCAGTGGGATCTGCCGGTATCTGTAATTTGTTGCCTAATTCATAATTGAAGAAAATGCTAAACTTCAGTTGGAAGTTAGTGAAAATAAACACAGCATTTTCCCCACCCACGTTCACAGAATTCTATCCATGGAGATTTGTAGCCCCCCCAATTTAGAACTCCTGTTCTAAGCACACTTTTCGAAGGTACCCAGTTTTTGGTGGGGCTCTGCCTGCTAGCATGAGCACCAATTCATGTTACATTTGCAAAGGTCGCCCCCTGCTGGCCAAAAGGCTTGTGCTATTGACCCGAAAACTCGTTTAATTGGCCGTGTTTGAAAACAATATGTCAGGCAATTAATTCACTGACTCATATCAAGAAATGGAGCAGGAAGCCTACTTGTCAACCAGGCCCAGGGGCATCTAATCAGTACAGATTTAAAAGCCCCTTTTGGCGTACCAGGAAAGTGCTGATGGTTTGTGCTGTTGGTCATTAGCAAAGGAGGGCAAGATACCAGCCCGACTGGCTATTTCTAAGGGGGCTGTTTTCCTGGCTTCTGTTCAGCAACGAGGAAACTGCAGATTGCTGCAAGGTTAGATTTCCCGATAGGCTTGTCTGACCAAGATCTTTAAGATCTGCTGTCGGTGCTTGCAGCTTAGAGCCAAGTGGAAAGGAAGGAGAGGAGAAATGAATCCAGAATTGCATTGTGCCAGGAACGGGCTATTTTCACATATGCTATTGCATTGAATTCCTAGAGTGACTCTATATGGAATTTATCGTTATTATTATTATTATTTACTGAGGCAGCGGAAGCTTGGAGAGGAAAGTTGTCACTTGCCCATGATCCCTCCGAGTGCACCGCTGTGCAGGTTTGGACGGGTAAAGAGGCCACCAGGGGTGGGACAAAGAGATTCCCATAGCAGTGCCCACACCTGGTAGCACAGAGTTCTGGAGCCTATCACCTGGTTTGAATCCCAAACTTCACCACTTACTAACAGGTGTGAACTTAGACAAAGTTGTCAATCATTTTATGCCTCATTTTCCGTATCTGTAAAATGAGAATAACAACAGTACCTATTGTAAGAGTTGTTATAGAGATTAAATGTAAAGCCCCTGGAATGATGCCCAATACCTGTAGGCATTTGATAAATAATAGCTGTTAATTACTCTAAGACAATGTTGCCTTCTGAGAACCAAGCAGCTACATAGCAGCTAACAGCCTAAACCAGTACTTCTTAACCACAGGTAGTTTTGTCCCCCGGGGGGCAAAAATGTCTGGCAATGTCTGGATACATTTTGGTTGTCACAACTAGAAAGGCGTCTAATGGGTAGAGGCCAGAAGTATTGTTGAACGTCCTAGAGCGCCCAGGATTCCCCCTATGACAAAGAATTATGTGATCCCAAATGTCAGCAGTCTGAGAGGGGAAACCCTGCCCCAGACTGAACACCAGTGAAGCAGCGAATACTTTGCCAGATATGATGATGTGCTAAATTGAAACTCTAAGGGGGCAGCGGTCAGACAAGAAAAAAATAAGTAAACAAGAAACTAGTAGATAATAATTGATACTATAATAAAACAAAACAGGGTGGCAAAATAGAGAGTGATGGGTGGGGTGCTTTTGATTAGATGGTCAGGAAAGTCTTCTTAGAGGAGCTGGCATTTACACCAAAACCCGAAAGACAGGAAGTGAGCAGCCACTGAAGATCTGAGCAAAGAGCATGGCTGGTAGAGGGAACGGTGCCTGCAAAAGTGCCAGGGTGGGGACAACCGGGATGTGATTGAGGAACAGAAAGAAAGGGGACTGAGAGAGTAGCGGGAGCGAGGGAGATGGGGAGTGGAGTGAAATTCCAGTGAGGCCTCACAGAATGGCTTCCTTTGGACAAGGCTACTTCTTGGTGGACTCCCTAAGGAAAAACACTGCTTCAAAGTACCTGACCATCGCTAAAACATGTGATTTGTTGTGTGGCATAATTTTAAATTGGTGTTGAAGTTGTTTATTTTTTGTTTTTATCTTTTTTGTTTCTGTTTTTGTTTTGCTTTAAGAGGCAACAGCAGGAAGTCTCATTCCTAGCAGTGAATTAATTAACAAGGTCATTTATTGGATTTGGTGACTTCTGGTTTGAGATAAAATCACATTGCATCTTCCTGTTCTCTGGAGTATAGGAGGTTATTCAGATGTGGTATTGTAAGAAGGAAGTTAAAAAGAAGAGAGACTAGAACACAGTCCCATTTTGCTCTATGGAAACTTTCCAGCTGCCCTGAGTCAGGTGCGATATTGCAGTGTACATTTTGAAAATCAATAAAGCCAGGGGTGGGGGGAGGTTGGGAAGGGCAGGCAGGGTGTTTTCTTAAACCAGACCGCTTTGCCCGTAGCTACTCTGTACTCACAACGTCCGAGGCTAAGAAATGAGTCATAAAAGGAATTGATCATCTAATTCTTCCACTGTTCCTGGTGGATTTCTTTACATGAAAGTAAAAGTATCACAGGAAACTTTGCCTCCTTCTTGCAAAAGATAGTAGCAGTGAGATAACAGGATAGCAGTTGTAGGATAACCATGCCTACATTTCACATAAAAGTGAGCTAGAGTTGTAATTTATTAAGCAAATAAATTAAGTAAATTTTGATAGAATGTCCAACAGCCTGATGGGTTTATAAAAAATGAGAGAAAGGGAGGAGGAGGTTTCTATTTTTGAAGAGGAGATAAACTATATCCAGGGTCCTCCAGGCAGGAACATATATGTGGTGAAAAAAATAGGATGTGAACCATCAGAGATCTGGACATATGTCAAGCAACACTTAAATAGCTCTGGAATCAAAAAATTTTCCCCGAGTGCTCTATTTCATTTATGTTTTTAAAATTAGCTGGGCAATATTTAGGACTATTACCGGACCCCAGTTCAAAGCCACCACTCTCAGTGAAGCTGGGAGAGCAAGCCTGCCAGCCGTTCGTCAGGGTCTGCACGCTTCATGAGCCTCGTAACCCAATTAGGGCAAATTGCCAGTTACCCACACGCAATCTCCATTCTGCCCTCCTCCTAGTTTCAGGACCTCAAGTTTTGTTTGGGGCAAAAAAATGTACCCAGCTAAAAGACTATGCTTCTCGACCCCTCTAAATTACATGTGACCTTATGATTAATTCCTGGCAATGAAATTAAGTGGAAATGTGTTGTGTAACTTCTGGGAAAACATCTTAAAAGACAGCTGATGTTTCTACCCTTTGTCTATCATTTCCTTCTCCTCCATTCTGCTGTGTGGAATACAGATATGATGGCTAGAGCTCTAGCAGCCATTTTGCAATATGAGGACAAGGGTCATACCCGAAAGAAGTAGACCCCTGAGGATTTTTTGGAGTTGGCATTCCAGCCCAAAACACCATATGTCTGGACTTCTGTTAATACAAGAGAAATCAACTGCTTCTGTATAATTTAAGCCACCATTTTTAAGTTTTTGTTTCATGCAGCCAACTGATTCTCAATGATACATCAATCATTTGCATAATCTGCTCATATTCTGAGATTAAATGGCCAAGGCCAAGATCAAGTGCTCTTCTAAGGTCTTATTTTATCTAAGTTTCTTAAAATGATTATTTAAAACAATGAACAATTTATAATAAGATTGGCATTATGTATGGTCTTAAGTAACCTTTTTTTTTTTTGAGATGGGGTCTCAGTATGTTGCCTAAACAGGCCTCAAACTCCTGGACTCAAGTGATCTTCCTACTCCAGCCTCCCAAGTAGCTGGGACTATAGGCACATGCCACCATGCCAAGGGACTCCGTTAATCTACAGGTGTTGTAATGCACATTGGCAGATTTCATCAAATGAAGATAATGGAATTCAAGTACTCTATAAAGTTTCTCATTTAAAACTGGTTTGGACATCTGCAACCATTGGTAAGCAAAAAGAGTGACTCTCATCTTCAGGGTCCTACAACGGAATAGTCAGTACTTCTCAGTAATATATAACTAAAAGATCTGGAAAGCCCCTCTTTTTCTAAGCCCCCCGATGGCTCCAATGTAATAGTGTCTATGCTGACTGGCTCTAAGGTAGCCACTCCTAAAGTTAAAACAAGAAAAGCGTTGGCTTTCTCTGTGTAGTAATCAGTATTGTTTCTCACCAAACACTGCCCACTCGCTGCCTTCCAGGAACATGGTAGAATTGCACTTCTTGGATCCCATGGCTGAGAAGGGCCATGTTCTGGCCAATGAATTGTGTCACTTTCAAGTTCAATGTGAGACCCTTCCGAGTTGTATTTTTTCTTTGCCATCGTACCAGGGAGTGGCTGCCCAGCTCTGCAGCAGGGAGAGAGAGGTGAGCCACCACTGCGCAGAGCCCCGGCTGTCTCACATCGGACGTGGAGTGTGAACAAGAAAGAAGCCTTTTCTTGTTTCAATCCACTGAGATTTAGAGGTTGTCTGTTTGTTACTGAAGCTTAATCTATATTATCCTGACTGAAACATCACCTAATCCAGAAAAAACCTTCTCGGGATGGGAGTAATCACACAGACATTGAGTGATAGAATCCATGGTTCCAGCAATCAAAGAGATATGAGTAAAAGTCTGCTCCAATTTGACGCAACCACTTAACCATTTTAACATCAGCAAATTATGTCCATAATATTTCTTTCTGAGCAATTTCCTATAGCATATCTATCTATAAAAATCTATCAATTAACACACCTATCTGTAAAAATCTGTCAATTAACAAAGCAATTCTCCCATTCTTCAGTGGCTTCAGACCCTGTCAAACTTCCTGCCAAGCCTGGTGTTTGGATTCCACATACAATTAGCTCCACCGTGTGGTAGTTAGAAAAAATGACATCTATTTATAGGACCATAAAAGCAAGGTCAAGTAGCCGATAATACCATAGACTCCTTGAGAAGAGGACTGTACATGATTTTAAAAAAATCATATCTGGCTTGCTAGGCTATCAAATCAAAACAAGAGAGAGCCGTTTGTGGTGGTGCATGCCTATAGTCCCAGCTACTCGGGAGGCCAAGGCAGGAGGATTGCTGGAGCCCAGGAATTAGAGACCAGCCTGGGCAACAACATAGCAAGACTCTCCTCTCTAGAAAACCAAGAGGGAAAATATTCCTGTTGTGTGAACTAGGAAGTTCAACAAAAGCTGGGTTCTCTCATTTATACATTCATTCAACTAATATTTGCTGAGCTGTACTACGTATCAAACATTGTTCCAGAAAGCAATGAAAAAGATCTACAAAATTCCTGCCTTAGTTGAAAAGACAGACAATGGAACAAATGAACAAAGCAATGCATACTACAGTGTTTCATGGTGATAAATTCTGCAAACCAAAATAAATCAAGGTTAGGGCATAAAGAGTAGATGAAGGAGGAATTATTTTAAATAAGATTGACAGAAATAAAGGCAAACAATCCAGATTTAGCTGTTCCAAAGTTCCTTTAGATAAATGATACAAAATCTCAAATATATGTAAGAATGAACATTCTCCTACAGATATAAAATGTATCTCAAATGCTCAAATCTTGAGCATTGAAATGTATCTCAGATGCTCAAATCTTGGTTTCTAAACTTCAACTCCATCACCCCGAAAATAAACCAGGACTCCTTGGAGAAATGGCTGATCTGGGGCAAGAAATGGACAAGAAGATGCTAAGATGTATCATTACACCAGAAAGCGCCAGGAGCATGAGAAGACTGACAACGGGTCATGTCAATCTTTAATCTGTCATGAAGACAGATTACAGGGGCTCCCACTGGCAAAATGGAGGAGTATTTCAGCATCAATAAGGATAATAACTGTAACTGATGTTACATTGGATAAATAAAAATGCATGAGTTTATTATAGTGATGTTCAAGAAAAATAAAGGGGCAGGGCTGTGTTTTATCAAAGACTATCAGTAGAAGGTATTATAGAAGTAGAGAATTATCATTTTGCAAACTATAACACTGATTCATACAAGGGTCATCTTGTGTATTAATTTCTTGCTGCTAACATAACAAACTATCACAAATGTAGTGGCTTAAAACAACAGATTTATTATTTTGCGGTTCTGGAGATCAGATGTCTAGAATGAGTCAGCACAGCTTCAGTCCTTTTGGAGGCTCTGGGGGAAAATATGTTTCTTGTCTTTTCTAGTGTCCAGACGCTGTTTGTCTGCATTCTTGGGATCTCAGGGTCCTGCGTAGTTCTTTCTGCTTCCATCATCACATCCTCCTCTTGCTGGTTCTGACCCTCCTAACTCCTTCTTATAAGGACACCTCGGATAACATTTGATCCACCTGCAATAATCTGGGATAGTCTCCCCGTAACAAGATCCTTAATTTAATCATATCTGCAGAGTTCTAATTTGCAGTGTAAGACAACATATTCACAGGATCCAGGGGCTAGAATGTGGGCATCTCAGGTGGGGGGAGGATTATTTCACCCTACCGTAGCTTGTGAAAGGTTGCTTGTGAGCAGAGTCCTCACGAGCTATCAAAGTATCATCTCACATATGACTTATTAATTATAAAGGAGAAAAGTGACTTTTATAACCAAGGATTCTCATAATCACCACTTTAAACAACGGGACAGTGAGAAATTATGGACTGCGTAATGCTGTATAAGATGAGGTACACAAATCACTTATAAAATATTCTTGCCAAAAATGTTTACCCTGAATCTAATCAAGCCTTTAGCCCTGACTTCCAGCCTGCATAGAAGATACCATAATAAAACCATCAAGCACATTCAGGATATGGAACATGGGTATTTCTACCGCCCCAGACTTCTTGAAATTGCAGTGTCGTAAAAAAGGATAGGAGACATTCTAATTTTTTTAAAAGGACCAAAGACACATAACAACCAAATGCAAAGTGTAAACCTTGACTGGATCTTGGTTTAAAAAGTCATTTTAAAGAAAGTTAATGGAATTTTAAATTTGCTAAATATTAGATGATATTATGGAATTATTTCTAATGTTCTTATGATTATATAGGATAATGTCGTTATTCTTCTTTGGAAACACACACACATGCTAAAATATTTAGGATTGAAGTATGTGGTGTCTGGAACTTACTTTCAAATTATTTAGATAAACAATATGTGTGTGTGTGTGTATACAGAAAAAGAAAGACAAAGAGAGAGATGCAACAAGATGGCAAAATGTTAACATTTGCTGACTCTAAGTGGAGAGCATGTGGTTATGTATCGTATCTGTGATAGTTAATTTCATGTGTCCCCTTGGCTAGGCCATAGCACCCAGATATTTGATCAAACATTATTCTAGATACTTCTGTGAAAGTATTTTTTTGGATGAGAGTAACATTTAAACCACTACATAAATGTTAAATCTCTCTCTATGTATAAAATTATATATATATATATATATGGAGAGAGATATGTCTATGTCTCTCGATCCATAAATATGAGGTAGATAGATAGATAGAAAATTTTCTTTCTCCGAGGAGCTCTGACTAATACAATATCTTTCTTTAAACTTTCCAGTATGTTTGAATTGTTTTCCAATAAAACGTTAGGGAAAAAATTTAATTTCAGGTAAATAAAAGAGAACAGGAGTTTTAGGTACATTATTTTAGGGCTCATAGCTATGCCCCTAGGAGAGAAAATTAGTCATTATGGAGAATAGTCTGAGGAGCCCAGCCAACTAAAAATACACAGCACCTGCCAGTTTGCAAATATTTGTGAGAATGTACTATATTGGCGACTGCCCAGTGCTGGGGAGAGAGTGGTAAGCCACCCAAAAGTAGTCCTTGCCAACTTCTTCCTGTGGCACTGCATGCCCCATACCTGGCAAGCCAAGTTCATTGGGACGAAGTAGAGCCCATCCAACCAGTTCTTGGTCCCAGGAGAGTGTACAGGCTTTCTGATCCAGGGGGCTTGTAACGATGATATAGCCACTTCAGAGAGCCTGGCTCTGAAAGCCAACCAATCAGTGACAGCCTCATACTTCCAAAGTCTAACAACTGGTAGCAGATTTACTCCAGGGAACATGATATAAACTCTTTTCTTCCTCTGTAACCAACACCTAACATGCTTAAAAAGGTTCTGCTTTGGGCCATGAAAGGGAGTGTATTTACCATGGTGCCTTAAACATTAGAAAACTGAACAGATTAGCTGTAACTACGGTGCTCACACATTGGACAAAAGGAAGCACAATATTTTAATCTATGGAAGAAGGGAAACAAACAAGGTAGGTTCTATGATTATCCCAGATTTCTGCTCGGGGCACTTTCTGGACCACTCAGCAGGGAGAGAAGCACCGAGCAGTAAGCGGTAAACTTGCTGAGTTGAGGAGACAGAGATGGGAGTCCACAGAAGCTGAAGAGACTGGAATCGGTAAGGCAAAGTTTCAGAGAGGAGCAAGCTATGCAGAACAGAACTCCAGAAATTAATGTAAAGATTTCCTTGGGTTTTTAGTGAATACTAAGTCATGGACACAAAGGGTGTGACTTTACGAAGTCAAGCAAAGAGTGACGAAGAGCTGTGAACTGAACAGTTCCCAGAGATCCTGTAGTGCTGGGAATTTATATGAGTTCCCTCTGGCCAGCATGGAGAGTCCTGTCCTGTTTGATCACTCAGGACATCCAGTAGAGACCCCATAAAGGCTATTCCTTAATAATAAAACTACCCTCTCCACAGAATAAAATCTCTTCTAGACAGACTCTAGTGAGGCATAAAAGCCTCAAAAGAATCAAATTGAACCACAAATAACTTAATTGCCTACTACCAGACAAAGCTCAATATTCTTTTCAAGGAGGATAATACCCAGATACTCAATGATGTCAAACTCATGAAGTTCAGCATCCAGTCAAAAATTATTAGGCCAGTGAAGAAGCAGGAAAATTTGACCCATAACCAAAAGAAAAATCATTTACTAGAAAGAGATTTTAAAAATGAATGAAATGGTATGGTAGCATTAGCAAAAGAGAGCTTTAAAACAACTGTTATAACTATGCTCAGGAAGTTAAAGGAAAATATGAACACAGAGAAGAAGGAAATAGAAGATTTGAGAAACAGCCAAGTAGGACATCTAGGCAGGAAAACTACAACACCTGAAATAAGGCTGACATAGTCCCATTCCTGCCTCTTTGACGCAACAAACTCTTCCCCAAAAGTCCTTTGTAAGATCAGAAGTTTGCTTTTTTCAACAGGAGTGTCCAACCAGCATATCCCTTCTTTGTTTAAGTAAGAAAGAAATACATATTTGGGTTTTATATTGATTTTTGAGTGGTGGTCTCATGTTTTGACAATTATGAGTTTCCACCGAGGCTAATTTGAAGACCCTAACTTAACAATATTCAGGTATGCTCGCCAGGCCTCGTGTGTCCAGCTTTCACTTAGCATTTTAATTTGTTCCAGGTGCTTTGTTCTCAATATTGATCTGTACTCTGACTCTTTCACTGAGCACTCTTTGTTGAATTTGTTTTGTTAAAGGAGGATTCCCATCCAAACTGGTCTTTGTATAGGGTATTTAGAAATTTCAGTTTGGAGATACACTCTTTTGTAAATATTTTGGCTACTAACTCCGTTATTCTTCAAGTGTGTGCCTGTTTTGCTTTTAGTGTATCTACTAGTACACAGTCTTGGCTCAAGGCTTTTTTTTCTGTTGCTTTGTCTTTTATCTATTGGATGCATGAGGGCACTGCCAAGGGAGTCGATGGAGAAATAGGTCCACTCAGTCTCCAATGCAAGTTGAGTCCAAGGACTATGAGTTGGAGGTCATTAGACAGTGACAAATTCATGATCAAACTTTGCCTTTTGTCCCCAAACACCTTCACTGGGACACTTCTTCTTGTATCAATTAATGAAAGAAGGTCATTTTGTTTGGTTCATATACCAGGATAAAAATTGTCAGATCATTTATCATACAGTACCTTCTTAGCCCCTGGTTGGTTAGGTAACCTGAGACACCATTCTTCAGCAAATATTTCTGATTGACTTACATGGCTTCTTTGTTGTTTGTCATGATTTTTTCTTTTTTTTTAATTTTATTTTCATAGATATAGGGAGTACAAATGGTTTTTGTTACATGAATGAATTGCATAGTGGAGACATCTAGGATTTTCGTTCACCTGTCACCTGAAATAGTGTACCTTGTACCCAATAGGTAATTTTTTGTCTTGCACCCCTCTCTCACCCTCCCCCGTCTAGATCTCCAACGTCTATTATGTCACTCTGTATGTCTTGATTTTTCTAAATCAAAGTCATAACTTCTTACTGGTAGAACTCTTACTTCTTATGTGAATTCTCACTGTAATACTAACTCACGTGTTCACCCTAGTATGGTAAAAATATTTTCAACTTAAAGAAGCAATAGCTACTTTGGGGAAACTTCTCATATTTAAAATTAATACACTTAAGCAGACCTCTAGAAAAATTAGGAAAACTAATAATATTCACAATTCAGTAGACAACTTCTTTGGTGTGTTGAGGCCATAAAACAAGCACTGATAACAAGACAGTCTCTCTCAAAGCTCTCTAGTTCACTCTCATTCAAACCTTCTGAGACTACCCTGCATATATATGTGATATAGAATCTTCACCACCCACTCACATTCTTTCTACTTCTGGTCTTCTAAATGTGATAATACTTAACTTAGGGTTTTGCTTAGAAAAAGCCATTGTACAGTATCTCCTTAATATTACTAGACCAGAAAGCATTCAACTTATCAATATAAGTTGAATTTAAACCTTGGTCTAGAGCTGGGTTAAGGGTTATAACTAAAGAATTTTTAAAGCATCAGTAAAACTAACACAAATTTGCTGCAGAATTTGGGATTTTGTTAAATATATATTATCCTGGACTATCTAATTTATATGGTTGGGTTGCTTAATTGCTGGCCTCTCAAAAGGGAAAAATGGTTAAACCAGCAGGATAGGAAACATCAGGAGGAAATTTACATAACTCAGCTGTATATAAGTAAAGAAAATGGCTTTGAGAGGGCAAAAAATAGAAACATATCAAATGCACTGTATAGGGACGTGTAATTTTTCCTTTATGAATTGAACAAAGATTCAAAATTGGCTGGGCGTAGTAGCTCATGCCTGTAATTCCAGCACTTCAGAAGGCTGAGGGTGGGAGTATCACTTGAATCCAAGAGTTCGAGACCAGACCGGGCAACACAGCAAAACTTCATCTCTACAAATTTTTTTTTTTTTAAATTAGCAGGGTACAGTGCCATGCTCCTGTAGTCCCAGCTACTTGGAAGGCTGAGGCAGGAGGATCAATTGGGTCCAGGAGTTCGAGGCTGCAGTGAGCTATGATTTTGCAGCATTGCACCCCAGCCTGGGTGACACAGACAGAACTTTTCTCAAAAAAAAAAGATTCAAAATTGTAAACAAAGTAAAGATGATTAATAAAAGACTTTAAAAATGGACTTTAGGAAACTTTTAGTTTGAGTAGACAGTTGAAGTAGACTCAGTACCTGCAATGAAAAGAGCCTTGTTATTTCTCACAGTAAATAGGCTCAGACTTGGAATAGGGCACTTAATCCAAAATAGTACAATGCAATGGGAAACTGCCAATTTAGGAGAGTTCCAAAATGTAGCTGAACATTTTCAAAGTGCTTTAAAAGTAAGCGAGCTAAAAGTCAAGCCAAACTTATGAAAATAACTGTCCCCAAGTTAGAAATAAGACCAAAAGTCCTCCTTCTTCAAGAATAAAGAGGCTACGGACAGGGCACCTGTGGATGCCGTAAGCAGAAAAGCCACTGACGGAAACAATGAGCCGTATTTTCCAAGAAACAGAAAGATAGTTATCCAAGATCTGTCTAGTTATGAAGCTCTGAGGGAAAAGTTAGCACCCAGCAATTCCCTGTTCTTCTAAAGCCTGAAGGGGAATTGTCTATAAATGCAGATGGACAAGGACTCAGCTTTTATGTTAATAAGCGTACCTCCGTACCTCCCACCGACTCTGCTTCTGTAGAACACCAGATCTCTCAGAATGACGTTTTAAAGTTGAAAAGCAAGCAGAAATGTGAATTGACTGGTAATAAGTACAGAAAAGGGGAAAAAGAGTTTTGTCTTAAAGTAAAAATGTCTGGTTGCGGAATAACGTGAAAGAAAACAGTGAAAACACAAACTTGCAGGTGTATATGTTTTAGAAGGCATGCGGAAAAGTGAACTTCACTTGCCTTGTGTTACTAAAGCAATTCAGAGGTGGGAATTTCTATCAGTCCTAAATCTTTTCACAAGACCCAGTATTTAAATGTTTGGGACTATTATGAGGTCCTTTATTTTTATGTTGTTAAATTCCACCTTACATGGCATTTTCAGATAAAATATAGCAGAAGGATTATTTTTAAGACTCCCTAAAATTTTCCTACGTACGTTCACATAATAACTGCCCTATGCATTGGGGAACCTTCACTATGTATAATTCAAGAAATAACTGAAGGATTAGCTATGGTCCACAGATGTGCCCATAACATTTGCAACACAAGCCATAATATCCATTGATTCTTTCAAGATTGTCATAAAAGTTCAGTTTTGTAGGTATGTGAAAAGATGGAAAGCCCCCTTCTAGGGGCCATAACTAAGCATGAAGCATGCCAAAGAGCCACTGCTTATCCTCCTTGTTTAAAGCTTTTGTAGCCTTGGCTAATTTTGTCAAAACCTCTTCAGATCATGTACTAGGATCACTTTTAAATATGATGTTATTACATGCGGTATAATTCTTGTTGCTCACTGTAAATACCCAACATTTTTCTACTAGTCAATTAACTAATTATAAAAGTGTTGCTTTCTCTTTATCATATTACCACCAGCTAGTTAATAAAAGAAACTCTGTTACCCTCACCAGATGAAAAAGAATCTCATGATAGTGTTTCACTAGTTCAAGAAGTGGCTATACTCACAACAGATCTTTTGAAAATCACAAATTGAGACAAATATAATTTGCTGATGTGTCTTATATTGAAAGTGAACAGAGAAAATTTAAGGCTGGCTAGGTAAGTCTCTGTTACAGAATCCAATTTCTTGCCAGAAGCCAAATCAGCTCAAGGGGTGGAAATTGTGGCTGTCTTGAGGACTTGTCAAATTGCTAAAAATTACATGTCATATACACAATGATACTTGCTACACTTTTGGAGTTATTCACAACTTTGGAATTCAATGAAAGTAAAAAATCTACTCAATGAAAATTTTGAGATAAGAGTAAAGGCCTATATCAAAGATTCCTCAGAAGCTAGAAGAAATGATTAGGCAGATCATCATGGCTGCTTAAGGTCCAACTTCTTTCTTTGCAAAGGCTTACTAACAGACCAGAAAGACAAACTGATGAAAAGAAACACTAGGAGTAATTGGGTTTTGCAGATTCATAGGATAAGAGCTAGTGAGGCCAAGACAAATACCTGAGGACGTGTACCTTATAAATTCAAATGGCCAAAATTTTTGATGAAATAACCCATTTACAGTAGGGACAAATTGGCTACAATAAATAACACAATAGGATTTTTTTTTTCTGGGACAGCAGAGGACATGCCAGTTTATATTTCATCTGTAACCAACATAATTTTGGGGAAAAAACTTAAAGATAGGTCACAGACCAAAGTGACCCAGTTGTACCCAGCCATCTGGCCATCCCCAGATGAGTTGAATCCTTCGTGGGAGCTTAGCCTTCAGCTGAATATCCCCCGTGACCTCAGTCAGTGCAAAATGGAGCAAAACAATTGCCAGGCCAAGCCCTGCCCAAATTCCCAGCAGATTTATGAATAAAACAAATGATTATTATTTTAAGCTAGTAAATTTTGGGTTTGTTATGCAGCAACAAATAATTGGAACAGTTTTGTACATGGAAGTCATGATAAATGCTTGGCTTTTCATCCTTACCAACTTTTAGAATAATAAAATGAGTTAGTGCCCCAGAGACTTCCGAAGTTATCCAATAATGATTTGGGTTGTGTTTGGAGTCTCATTAGAAACTAATGGCTTTTAAAAATATGTGATGTGTTTTCAGTCCATGTAGCCAATTACTCTTATCAGTGCTTACATTGGCCCACCTTATCCAGTGGAAGCCTTTCAAGCTGGCCCCTTCAACATTATTCCAGCCATCTTTGATAGTGTCCTTGCTCTCTGGCCCAAGAATATCTCTCAGGCTAATCTTGCTTATTTTCTGCACAGACCTGAAATTGTTCCCAAAGCCAGTTCCTTTTATTGGGAAATCAATGCAAAGACCGTAATTTGGACACCAGATACTTTTTCCCCCCAGCTTTATTTTTTTAGAATCATTTTGTTAGTCCCCTAGATTTATTGAGGTATAATTGACAAATAAAAATCCACATTGGTTCTAAATAACACATTCACTGTCCATTTTAAAATCTTTGAATTGGAGATGCATCTTAAAGTCAATGGCAGGTGATAGCTTAAATGGCTGCATTTTTCTTTTTAGTAATAGATGCCTTATGTATTATCTTGTCTATTTCATCTAAGATGTATTTCTTATCTAAGATTAGATGAAATTACATGAAGATAAATCTAAGATTAGATGGAATGAATATAGATTAGCTTTTTATATTTTATAAAAATAGAATCATTTTAGCTTACTTTTCTGCAACTTACTTTTCCTGCTAAACATTTTCTTGCTATAAACTTTATTCAGATATAATTTGCATAAAATATATACACTAATTTACATATAATAAAATACTCCCATTCTAAGTTCAGTTTGAGAAGTCACAGCTGTACAAAACCATGTAAACACCACTACAATCAAGATATATACAAGTTTTATCTCCCTCAAAACCTCCTTGTACATCTTTGCAGTCAACCCACCCCCCATTCCTTTACCCTCAACTTCAGTCCCAGACAACCATTGATTTACTTTCTGTCATTATGGACTAGTTTTACCTTCATTTGTATATCCATTCTCTACAGAACATTTGAGGTCTTTCCAGTTTGGAGTCATTCTTTAAAAAACCTGCTATGAACATTCACATACAAGTCTTTATGTGGGTGCATGTTAACATTCATGTACAAATCTTTACCTGGATGTATGTTTTCACTTCTCTTGGGTAAATACCTAGGAATAGAATGCTGGGTCCTATGCTAAGTACATATTTAACTTTATAAGAAACTACCAAATTATCTCCCAAAGTGGTTGTGCCACTTTGCATTCCTACCATGTTTGAGGGTTCCAGTTGCTCTATAGTTTCATCAACACTTGGTATTAGCAGTTACTATTTGAACCATCCTGGTGGGTTTGTATCTTGTGTTTTCCTAATTAATGGCAAAGGGTGTTGAACATCCTTGGCAAATTGAATACCTTTTATAAAGAATCTGTTCAATTCTTTTGCCCAATATTTATTGGGCTCTTTAACTTTTCATTAGTAAGGTGTCCTGGATACAAGTCCTTTGATATATGTATTGCAAATATTTTCTCCCAATTTGTGAACTGTCTTTTAATTGTCTTATGGATGTGTTTCAAAGAGTTTTAATTTTAATAAATTCCAACATATGTATTTCTTTCATGGTTCATGCATTCTATGTCCTAAGAGATCTTTTCAAATCCCAAGGTAGTGTGAACTACAATAAAATTTTAAGGCTCACCCCCCACTAGCTGACTGAATGGACCCCCTCCTAGCCAAGGGTTATCCCAAAACTAAATTGCCTGCCATGAAGAGGGAGGTTAGACATGCCTCATCATGCTCCGCCCCTTCTTGAAGACACCCTTTGTAACCCATTGCCTAAGCGTACGTAAGACAAACCTGCAGGTCCTCAATTTACACAAATCTATGTCTGGTGGCTTATCTCTGATAAACAGTGCTTATTTTAAAACATTCCAAGCCTTTAGACAAAGCTTCATGTCTTTAACCAATTATAAGTCAAAGAATCTTTAAACCCACCTATATAACCTGTAAGCATCCCCTTCGGGATGGTCCACCTTTTCGGGCCAAACCAACATATGCCTCCCACGTATTGATTTGCAACCTTACTTGTAAACCCGTCTCCCTGAAATGTATAAAACCAAACTGTAACCCAGCCACACCCAGTCCACTTGCTCAAGACTTCTTGGGTGTGGCTCCAGGTCATGGTCCTCAAATTTGGATCAAAGTAAATCTCTTTAAAATCATTTTACAGAGTTTGCTCTTCCCCCCCCAACCCCCCGTTGACAATAGCAAAGAATTTGCGTTTCTAAAATTTCTAGCTTTAGCTTTTGTTCAGGTCTATGATCCATTTTATAATCTAAATTTTGCACTAAAATTGTATATGGTGTGAGGCAAGAGTTGAGATTCATTTTCCATATGAATACAGAAAATCAATAATTATTCCATTTGTTGAAGACTACCTCATTGAATTACTCTGGCACCTTTATCAAAATACAACTGTCTTCATATGCATAGGTCCATTTCTGAACTCTATTCCATCCATTGGTCCTTAATATTTCTTATAAAGCATGTCTATTGGCAACAAATTCTCTTATCTTTCCTCTATCTGAAAAAGACTTTTCTCACCTTCATTATTTGAAGGATAGTTTTGATAAATATAGGATTATAGGTCAACAGGTTATTCTTTCAACATTTTAAAGATGTCATGCCAAGGTCTCTAACTTGAAGTTTGAGAAAAGAAGTATGTAGTTATTCTTATGTTGGTTGCTCTGTATGGAATGTGTCTTTTTTTCTCCCCTCCAGCTTTTACAATTTTCTCTGGTTTACAACAATTTCATTATGATGTATTTGATGAGATTTTGTTGAATTTCTTGGTTCTGTGTGTTTATAGTTTTCACCAATTAGGAAAATTTTCAGTCATTATTTCTTAACATACTGTCTCCTCAATCCCAACTTCCAGAACAGTTAATATTATCCCACAGGTGGCTGAGGAACTGTTCTATTTTTTTTCACTTTGTGCTTTAGTATGCTTCAAATTCACTTATCTTTAGTTCTGCAGAGAACAATCTACTGTAAGTCCATCTATTCCTTTGCATCTAGCTAGTAACCAAGGAGGACAAAATAGCAGCAGTGATTTTTTTTTTTAAATAAATCTTACCCATACTTGATTAATGGCATAAATGTATTAGCCACAAATAAAATATTTAAAGACTATTAATTTAGAAACGTGTAGTTTTTTCAATACTGTATTATGTCTATAAAATTATAGCTTGTGTGTATATGTGTGTGTGTGCATAGCACACATGTATGTAGCATTGGAAATGATACTGAATATGACACCAACAATGCATTCTTACTGTAGCTTTATTTTTTTATTTTGACCTCTTTTAAAGAAGGTGATAACAATCTGTGGAAAATCTTTATTGTATCATGCCAATATACTACAATGAGTATTTCAAAGTAATACAAAAGTAATTCAAAAACTTGATTAAGTGAAGATCAAATGATCCAAAAACTTTTCTTTCTTAGTTTGTCACAGCAATTGCTAAAAGTCCATAAGCTGATTTTTCTAAGAAAGATTATTCTAATAACTTTGAGTGTTCAATCCGTGCAATGGTCCAGTCAGGCTTTACTCCTTGTGTAAACTCCCTCTGAAATCTAGGAAAAACATTGCAAATAATGTTAACGTTCCATCAGCCCAAATACCTCTTAAATAACTACATAATTTGCAAATCTATATTAGAGCAATTTTTAGCAACAAGCTAATAGTTAATGGCAAATCAAAATCAAACAAAAAGAAGTTTAACTTACCAATTCAATCACAAAAAATATACCCACAAAAACTGAAGTACATTTTCAACTAATGTGAGTATTTTTAATGGACTAATCTACATTTAACATCTGCCAGCCTGATAGAAACTTGGATACTATTCTGTTTAAATGCTATTACACATGCCTAATATGAGGAGAAATAAATTGGACTCTGATGATGTAGGCAGCATTTCAAATATATAACCTAGCATACAGTAAAACTTGTTTTTCAAATAACACTGTTACCAGCTTAAAAATAAACAGCGGAATTTAGTTTATAAAAAATTAAATCAATCTTGAAAATGACAATGTTTATGAGCTGCCCATGGTTTTAGTAAGGAACATCAGAAGGGACAAAATTTAGTACTGATGGCAGTGATCCTTAATTATAAATGATGTCTTAAAAAAACAGACAATACAGTAGATTCAAATCTGAATTCAAATGAAGTATTTAAAAATATAGAATATTTTGGGCAATTACAAATATAGCAAAATTGAAAAAAATAACACATTTCTTTCAAGAAAAGTAAAAAGACGATATATAAGGGCTGTCTGAAAAGTATCCAGCCATTGTATCCATGTATCCATTGTATCCACGGCTGGATACTTTCTGGAGAGTCCTCATAATTCTCTTTTACCTTAGTGAAACAGAATACATTTTCTTTCTTAGGCCATATTTGGAATGTGTTTATTATTTTAAAGCAAATTTGTATAACCTTAGCAACATAATAATAGTATTCTCTTTTGAATATTAAATTATGTCACCATTGACTTGCTCCAGTTGTTCCACTGTTCCAAATTTTGTTAGCACAAAAATGCAATATAATGTCTCTTTTAAATAACTTGGTAACTCCCTACTATGCAATATCTCCTCAAGGGAAGAATCCCTTTAATTTTGTATCTGAACCCCTATCAGAGTACTTGGTACACAGATAATCAACAGATTCCTAGTGAATGAATGGTCCATGTGCCACTTATGGCAGATTTTATTTTCCAAAGATGGCCACAATATCTCCCCTTGCGTGTGTTCTTCTACAAACTGGCTCTACTGTTTGTTACCCCATAAAGGGGTGGAGTCTCCCCACACACGTTAAACTGTGCAGGTTCTATGACTGCTTTGACCAATAGACCATGGCAGTAAAGACGTTCTAATTCTGGGCATAGCCCTTTTCTGATCTAGCAGCTTCCATTTTTTTGCCTCTTGGAATCCAAATACCATGTAAAAGATGTGACTAGTCTGAAACTACTACAAGTCCAAGCCACAAAGAGAGGCCTAGGGAATGAGACATGATGGAGAAGCCAAGGAGCACCAAGGTGCCATACAAGTGAAGAAGCCATAGTGGAGATGAATCCTCCAGCTTCTGCCACTCCAGTGCATGGCAGGGGAAATGGAGAAAATCCACAACTGAGCCTATCCAAAATTCCTGAGTAGTAAAACAGCAGGCAAAATAAATGGCTGCTTGAAGCCATTGAATTTTTGAGTGGTTTGCTATACAGCAATAGATAGCTGAAACACCATTTAATTAAATTCAGCAACATTACCTCTTTCTAACTTCTTAACACTCCTGTTTCATATCCAGTTTGTGACCTTTTTTCTCTTCATTAATAACTTGTGAAATTTCAATTCTTTTCTTCCTAAAATCTTTTTAGTTTTTATACCCTCACACTACCTTCCATTTTCTAGAGAAAGAAAACAATGAAATGTGATTACACTTACTCATAGTTCGCACTAAGAAGTTGTTTAGTTTCCACATTCTGATCTCCCAACTTAACCTGGAATACACTGGCTCCTCTTATAGTTTCACTGGGGATGTTGGCACTGGTTAGATACCAAAAGCACATCAGGATATTAACAAACTTCCTTCCTTAGAGAAAAAACATACACACATACACATACAAATCACAATAATCCATCATCCATATATCCAAAATGATATCAGAAATTGGCAGTAGTTATACAGTTGTTGCAGATTAAATTCTGTGCTTAAGTGGGTATAACTTAAGATACCTGTGTTGATACTTTTTTGTTTTTAGAAAATCTTGTAGCATTTATGACATACTTGTTCTCTGCATCTCAGTAACAAAGCTACTATTCATTGAGCACATACTTTGCTAAGTATACTAGGTGGATTATATTCAATTTGTGGTATTTTCTAAAATTATAGTAATTTTATGAGATATCTGTTGTCAAACGAAAAATGCAGAGGAAAAAATATTTTTTTGCTCCTAAATAATTAACTTAACCCACCTGCCAGAAAGAAGGCTTTTTTTTATTCTACCCTAATTCACTTTGCTGTGCCTGGTGATTCTGACAACTTCCTGCGTAAAAATCAGTTAGTGACCACATTGCTGAGATGCAATTTGAAATATTAGCAAAGGAGAAAATATTTATCACTAAAAATACCTTTACAAATGTTTCAAAGTATAATGTCTATGAAAAATTTTCTAACCATTAAGAATCTTTTGCAGCAACCTGGATGGAACTGGAGACCATTATCCTAAGTGAAGTATTTCAGGAATGAAAAAAAGAAAACACTACATGGACTCTCTAACAATTGGGAGCTGAATTATGGGCACACACGGGCACAAAGTTCTATAAAGGACATTGGAAACTAAGAAGGTGGCAGGGGGTAAGGGGTAAAAATTTACTGAGTACAATGAACACTACTCTGGTGACAGGCACACTACGAGCCCTAACTTAAGCCTTATATAACGTATCCATGTAACAAAACACTTGTACCCCCTTAATATTTTAAAATTAAAAAAACTGCCTTGGGAAGTAGAGAAGTAGAGGCTACATATATTTCCTGTATGGCTGGCAACATAATACATATGCAAATATAGTCATCCTTTAATATCCATGGTGGATTAGTTCCAGGACCCACTGCGGATACCAAAATCCACAGAAGCTCAAGTCCCTTATACAAAATGGTGTACTATTAACGTAACACACATCTTCCAGTATACTTGAAATCATCTTTAGATTACTTATAATGTCTAATATTAACACAATGTAAATACTATGTAAATTGTTGTTACACTGTATTGTTTAAGGAATAATGAAAGAAAAAAAATCTACATATTCAGTACAGACCCAACGTTTTTTTGATGCAAGGTTGGTTGGATCCACAGATGCAGAACCCATGGATACAGAGAGCCAACTGGATGTATAGAAGGAATAAATCAATCAATGAATTTTTAGGAATGTTATAGGAAAAATGTATTCATTGGACAAGGAGAAGAACTATATAACCATTAAACTTCCCCTGAACTTTTTTCATTATCCTCAAATATTATAAATCCAATTTGGAAGTTCTGCAGTTAATCTCATTTTCAAATCAGTCTTTAGCTGGCACTATCTACTTTGATTTTCTTTTACTCCTTACTTTTTCCATATATCATGCAACTGGAAATTTAAAATGCTCATTTGTTTCCTTCAAGTTAGGAAATCTAATACATTCATATTTTCAAATTGAGATATGGGAGCAGCTCATCCTAAACAGACTATTTTATTTATTTATTTTTTTTGAGACAAGAGTCTTACTCTGTTGCCTGGGCTAGAGAGCCGTGGCGTCAGCCTAGTTCATAGCAACCTCAAACTCCTGGGCTCAAGTGGTCCTCCTGCCTCAGCCTCCCGGGTAGCTGGGACTACAGGCAGACACCACCGTGCCCAGCTAATTTTTTCTATTTTCAGTTGTTTGGCTAATTTCTTTCTATTTATAGTAGAGATGGGGTCTCACTCTTGCTCAGGCTGATCTCGAACTCCTGAGCTCAAGCAATCCTCCCGCCTGGACTCCCAGAGTGCCAAGATTACAGGTGTGAGCCACCGCGCCTGGCGTAAATAGACTATTTTCATCAACATAAACGATAGTATTTTCTTTTGTGAATTAAAAAGTAGTAGGGAAAAGTTCTAGATAGAAAGGCATAAGGAACTACTACCATATCTCAACTCTTTCATAGCTGGGTCTTTAAAGAATAACTATATCATTTTCTTTGAAGTTCTATAAATATCCACTTATACAGACAAATCCCCACTATTTTGTGATTATCCACCAGTTTAGCTTATTTGGACAATTTGGATCATTTAAATTTCATAGTAAATTTAAAGTTTACTATGCTCCAGCATTACCTTTCTCATCATAGTAAATGGAGATGTCTCCTGTTGACGTATATACAATTTCATCCATGTCAGCAGCAAGGGCATTTTTATGGTTGTCAGGGAGTGAAGTAATCTTTTCTTTCAATACATGTAGCACCTAAGTTTGGAAAAAGCAAACCACTAGTTCACCAATTTGGCTTTTGACAACTTTCAAACAGTGATCTTTATCATGGAATACATTTTTCTAAATCTATTTTTAAATTTACTACCATATTTACTCATCCTCAAAAACAAAGCTGACAGGTATCTCTTCCAAAGCAAGTGTACAGATTCATCTAATTCTTCACCTAGAAAATTCCTAACCAGAACATTCTAAATAATAGCAACTGAAAGACATCATATTTACTTACTTATGCCTTATGTAGCATGAATCACTCTCCATGCTTTTTTATGGCCCAAAGTACCCATAAAGACAAGATACACAGACTCTACTTTGGCTGCTGGTACACACACTATTTTTAAGTATTAAATATATATAAGGAGATTGTGTATCATCCTATTGTAAGAGAGTAATGCATTTATTTTAAAGGAAACTTAAAAGTATACTTTACCTCTTTGGCCACAAGTTCTTCCAATAGATCAAATTTACATTGTGACAACAACTTGGATACATGAGCAAAAGCCTTTAAAAAAAGTGGGAAGATGGTGACATTTTTACAAAATACCATGAAAATACCATACAATGCTCATACTTAAGTAGCTAAGTGTAACAAAGACTATTCTATGGTAAAGGTGATAAACAATGTCAAATACCAATATTTAAAACATCAGCACTAAGCATGACTCCTTCAAAGTTGGTTGACTTTTCTTATATGGCCTTCCCACATATATAGTACTAAGTGAACTGATTGCTAATTATGTAACCACTCTCAGGACCTGGGAAATCACAGTGTGGTGTACACAATAGATGCCTCAATAAAAATCCTCCTATATATTTCCTTTTAAAATGATGAAGTAAACAACTATCTGACTGTTATGACCCACCTCTTGGGAAGCAGCACAGTCTACATTGTATTGGGAGTCTGGAGATCAGGGTTGCAGTCTGAATCTTATTCAGACTGTAAGGTAATAATGAACCATTAGGAGGCTGCCCTGATAAGGCCTCGATGATACAGAAGTGTTTGACCTCCAGAGGCTTCTAGGAGATAGCCTTTTTTCCCCATAGAATAGGCTAAACTGTATAAGCAAGATATAAGAAAATAAACATATATTGTTTGATGGCAGTAATAAGGAAAATAAGCCATGTGCACTTACCAATAGCAAGCAGGGCCTGCGGAGCTAACATAAGGCTTATATAGCAATAGGCCACCTATTCCCCTGGCCCACGTTATGAATAAAACGCTTGCCTAGATTGTATTTAACTGTCTCCAATCTTTAATGACTGTGGAGGACCAAGACTGTCCCAAGACCCAACTCTTGTAGACAATTCATCTCAGCACTTACTAGCTATGCAACCTTGAGCTAATTGTTTCATATTTCTGGTGCTTGGTTTCATCACTTGTAAAGAAGAATTAAAGTATAAAAGGTGTCTTTTTATTTTCACGTTTTATGATTAAAAAGTAAAAATCTTAATGAACATGATCTAATTGATATTTATAACCTAAGATAACATCTTATTGCTGGGAGATAAGCCTAAGGAGAAAGGTTTATGCTCACAAAGGAAGGTACAGTTGCATCATGATAGTAGGGAGAAGGTTTTTGGCCGTGTCCTTACAAATCTTAGATGTTGAAGAACTGATCTGCTTGATCTGAATGGTATGTTCAGTAACCACTGGTTTAAGGGAATCACTAAATATTTGCCATAGATGATCCTAGATGTTCTTTCTGGAAGTCAGAATGGTTAACTGCACAAAAATTGACTTAGGTAAAGCGAAAGTAAATACGGACTGGCTGATGAAGGGGTGGAAATACTGCTTAACAATAAGGAGAGAGGAGGCTAAAATAGCTAACAGCTGAAGGACCATTAGGATCAGAAAGTGAACCAGAAAATGTTCTATGCTCCTCAGGGTGTACAGAGAAAACAGGGACTGAGGTCTGATTCCTGCCCATGAGGGGAGATGATTTCCTTTCCTTGCTAACGCATAAATGAGCTGATACAGTCACTATGTGTTATAAGGTGGATAAGCTTACACGTTATCAGAGGGCATTGTAGAGAATATTAGGATCACATCAATTTACCTCTGCATAGACAAAAGACTTTGAGAACTCATGTTAGCCTTAATTATGATGCTCAGTTAATCAAGTTGCTCTTTGATTTTTAATTTTCTTATAAGCACATATAGTAGTCAAGAGTTGACTCAGGGAAGCAGGAAATAGGAGTTAATATTAACACTGATTACACAAAATTGAAAACATTTCATTTACAATTGATAGGTCACAAATAGAAATGATTATGGAAATAATCTTAAATAAATTAGGAGTAAAAATATTAACACTAGTATACAACCAATATTGCAAAATGATTACACTGATGGCATGATTTTAAGGTATATGGAGGTATGAAGTAGAAAACAAATTATGATTATTGTTTATCAATAGTTCTGCAATGTTTGTAAATAACACTAAGTCAAAAGAAAGGTATAGATGGCTCTTTATCCTAAAAAAAAAAAAAAAAAAAGCATGTACACACAAATTATGCAAATAGTCTTAGGACCCAAAGTGACCATTATGTGGTGAGGATAAGGCCAAGTATCATCAGCCATTCAGAAAGAGGGACATAACTGACAGAATCAGGGCTATGAATCACCAAAGGATGCGTATTCTCAGTGTGCAGGGGGCTGTGCACTTACAAGCAACCAGGTAGTCAAAGCAAATTCTTAGAAAAGGTAAAATCTCCAGGTTATTCCTTAAGGAGTATGAGGTGGTGGTGGTGAAGGGGAACTGTCAAACAGATGCCAGGACATTATAGCACTTTGGAAATGTTATCTCATTTATTCTTCAATCCTATCCACTCATTAATTTATTCAACAAACATTTATGAAGTGCCTATTTGGTGCCTGGCACTGTCTTCCCCATTTCGCAGATTTGGAAAATCATGCTCAGGAAAGATAAGGCCATATAGCTTTTCAGTGCCAGAAACAGGCTTTGAATCCATTGGTCTGATTCAAAACCTGCAGAGAGTGAAAAGAGCAACGGGGGGACTTCATTCTGGTCTGTCAGTGGAACCTTTCCTTCTCAGAGACCACGCAAAAACACACCCAGAAGATTACTTCAAGTCCAGAAATGGATGGAGGGCTCTGGGCCGCCACTACCCACGTTTGATCACTTGGGTGAAGAAACCTCACCGCTAAACACTTCCGCGTGTAGCAGTTGAATGCATGCGACGCGGACAGGTCAACCAGGGAAATACACAAACCTGCTTCGCCCCCTCAGAGAACTCTGCGATGCTGAACTCTTTGTCGAAATAGGCCCAGATAAGGAAGGCGTAAATTCGAGTCCGAACCCAGTTGATGGGGTTGGAGAATCCCAGAATGATCATCTTGGTTTTCTGGCGCTGCTGGGGCTGCTCCTCCGTGCTGTAGCTGCGCCGGGGGCAGGCAGGGAAAGAAGCAAGGGCTTCGGGGAGTCCCGGAGGGCCGAGCATTGGCCGCCGGAGGCCCCGGACAGGCGGCGCAGAGGCCGCCACGGCCCAAGTGCTTCGGGAAAACGGGGACGCTCCAGAGCCGAGGCGGCGGCGGCAAAAGTAGCAAAGCCTGGCCAGTGGCAGCTTCACCTCGGCCGCACCAGGAGTCCAGGGTCGGACGGCCCCGCCGGGCAGGGACCGAGAGAGCGGCGGCTTGAGTAACAGACGAGCGGCCAGCGCCATCTTGATGACCTTTCACCCCTCTGCTTGCCTGGGCTGTATTGAAAGGAAGTCGGTGGGAAACCACCTCAGCGGCGTGGGAGACTGGAGAGCAAAGTCGGCCTATTGCTGCCACCTCTGGCGAGTCCGCCCCATTCTGGCTTTCCAGCGCGCAGCCCGTGCAGAGGCCCTTCGGCTCCCCGCCACGCTCTCGCAACCAGCCGCTCTGGAGGCGGACGGACTCACGGATCTCTTCTCCTCCGGTCGTGTTTCCGGGCGGATCGCGCGCTGACGAACACGCTGGAACCGGATTTCACAAGGCCTGGCAGAGGTCGAGCGTGAGCAACCATGGCCGGGCAGCGCCTCCCAGTACCCCGGCTCGAGGGCGTTTCACGGGAGCAGTTCATGCAGCATCTCTACCCACAGGTGAGGCCCTAGCGCGGGGCCGAACCCGAGGAAGCCAGGGGAGACCCGTCTCTGCCACTCGGGCGGCTCCAAACTGGTTTCTTGAGACCCAGGGTGTGGGGAAGAGGCAGCAGGCAGCAGGCAGCAGAAGATGACTGGCCCTTTGGCCAAGAGAGAGGGCGTATGGGGTATGTCTACTGGTTCATCTATTAAAATTTCCGGAGAAAACAGCCCCACGTTTCTGGGGAGCAAGATGACGGTGGAGAGCTGAGTGCGAGAGGCGTTTTGCCTAAGCTTTTTACTCGCTGTGAAGAGCGGCCTTGCAGAGAGCTCTCTATTAAGACTTCTGCCATTATTATGGCATCGAAGGCCTTTTTTGCCCCATTCGTCCTGCCTCGGTGTCTTCTGCCTGGTCGCCTAAAGTTTAGTGCAGGATTCGCGGCCTCCCTCTGGTGGTGCGAACTGCGCCTGTTAGTCTACTCCAAGTTGATGGATTTGGAGGCGCAACTTTTCACTCCACGGATCCAGCAGGAAAAGCAATGGGATTCCACCGGGAAACCTTCTGCCGGTTTTGGATTTTAACTAACCTGGATTCTAGTTCAGACATTGGAGTCTTTTATATGTGTAATTTCTTTAAAAGAAAACTCACAGGGAAATATTAATGGAACAAAAAGTGATTTTACTTGCAGTGCTTTGCAAGGGAGTCCAGACTTAAGAAAAACAGAATAAGAATCCCAGCAGGTATTTAAAGGAAAAAAATCTACATGATTACAGTAAGTATGTTTATGGTAGGGAAGAAAAAAACCCAGCAGTTTTCTTACCTGATATTATACTCACATCTATAAGGGTGGTCATAGAACTACAGTTCTTGAGTATTACAAAATTCAGGACTGAAGTTTTTTGTTTTAGTAGTTGGCAACCTACAAGAGACGATTCAAGCTTTCATATAGTTTGGGGACTAATACTAAATGGATTGTTCTTGCTCTCTCTACTACCCCCAACCCCCTGTCTCAGGATGTTGGTCATAGGATGCCTTCAGGGCAGTGATATGAAGATTGATGTATATGGAAATGCTTTGTAAAATACATAGCAAAAGGTATTATGTAATCTAATCTTTACAAACAAGACATAAGTCACAAAGCATCACTGAGTTTTATAATAGAAAATTATACCCCTCTGTAAAGAGAAGTAAAACTAGTGCAGTAAAACTAGAAATTAATAACAAAATTGGAAAAAAGATCTTTCTACCTGGAAATACTAAAAAGAAAAGTATGAGGGGGCACAGTCCTAAATAACTCCATAATTAACACTGTATATGGTACAGGTGCAAGAATAGACAGACCAGAGAAATAGAATTGAAAGCCCAGAAATCAATCATATCTCACTCTCTCTCTCTCTTCCCCCAACTCCATATATATATATATGTGGATATATATATAATTTACACGTATATAAATTTCCACTCATGGAAATTTAGTATGTAATGAACATGACATTTCAAAAATCATTGGGGCAAAATTGACTTTTTTTTTAGATACATCTTTTAGACAAAAAATAGACCTTATTTTTTAGAGCAGTTTTAGGTTCCCAGCAAATTGAGCAAAAGGTACAGTGATTTCTCATATACTTCCTGCCCCTTCTCATGTGTAGCCTCCTCCATTATTAACATCCCCCACCAGACTGGTACATTTATTATAATTGATGCACCTACACTGAAACATCATTTTCACTCCAAAGTCCATAGTTTACATTAGGGTACATTCTTGGCATTGTATGTTCTATGGATTTAGGCAAGTTTGTGATGAAATGTATCCACCATTCTGATATCGTACAGAGTAGTTTCACTGCCCTAATTGTGCTGGGACAACAGGATAGTCATTTAGAAAATGATAAAATTAGATTTATGTCTCACACTATACATAAGAATAAACTCCAGGTGGATCAGAAAAATGCAAAGAAATGAAACTATACAAGTACTAGAAGAAAATTGGGTAAATTCCCCTATAATCTAGGTCTATGGAAAGCCTCTCTATGACTGAAAATTCAGGTGTAATAAAAAATTAGAATTTGATCACATAAAAATTTGAATGACAGAAACACTATAAGGAAAGTTGAAAGACAAATACAAACTGGGGAGAAAAACATTTGCAACATATATGTCATATAAAGGGCAGTAAAGGCCCTTATATGTAAAGAACTTTTTAAAAGAGGGAGGAGAGGCAAAAATCTGACAGAAAAATGAGCAGACAACCAAAAAACACTATTAAAATGGCCTTTAAACGTATGAAAAAGTATTCAGCTTTACTCATAAGAGAAATTGAAGCTACACTGAGATACCACTTCTTACCTATTATCTTGGCAAAAATTTTAAAAGCTTTGATAATGCACTTTTGGTGAGGCTGTGGAAAAACTGACACTCTTACACTTTTATACTAAGTATAACTCTTTGGCATATTGAACTCTACGTGTTTACTTTATAACCCAACAATTCTTCATTTAGGAATTTACTCTAAAGGTATACCTCCAAAAATATGAAGACATCTATATAGTGTTATTGTACTTGCAAATTATTGGAAATAATCAAAATGCCTATGCAGAGGACAGTGAGTAAATTGTTGCCCATTTATACTGTGGTGTACTAAGCTTTAAAAAACAATGAAGGAGTTATCTGAACTGATAGTAGTGATTCCTAGGATGTACTTTTAAATTTTATAAAAAGCAAATTACAAAAGAAAATATTTAGTAAGCTACTATTTATTTTTAACAAAGGCAGAAATAAGGAAATATTTATTTATGGTCACTTTGCAAAAAGAAAATACAGGAGTGATAAACCAGAAATTAAAGAGATTGGTTATCTATAGAGGATGTGTTGAGTATAAGGTGGAAGAATATGGATGGGGTGACTTTTTTGTATAGTTTTGACTTTGGGGATCACATTAATGTTTTACATTTTAAAGTAAAAAAATCAAAGATTTGGAATGATTTGAAAATAAACAAAATCCTAATATAGAATATAAAAAATAACAAATGAACCTATCTAAGGGGAGTTGAGGGGAGAAGTCACCCAAGTCACTTTTTTTGAACTCAGTACTTTGATTTTATGTCCTCAGTCTAAAGACAAAAAGAACTGAAAATATTTGGTCATTAAATATGAAATGCCTGATTTCGAATCAAAAGTGTAGTTTATTATATGTCAAATAGGAAGCAGTACAAGTAATCAAAGTGTGCACCTGAACTATCAACACAGTTTTGCCATCTTAATGGTACCTTGCTTTTGCCAGCTGCAAAGAAGCCTGGAGAGTGAATGACAATGAAATTGCGAAAGGTGTTTTCCACAGATTGTTGAGAATTGAATGTTTTTCCTTACAAGAAGTGATACAGAGCCTGGAAGAAGTGGTAGTCAATTGGTGCAAGATCTGGCGAATATGGTGGATGACAGAGAGTTTCCAAGTCTACCTGCTGTAGCTTAAGCAGCATTGGTTGTGTGACATGTGGTCAAGCGTTGTCTTGCGAGAGGATTGGCCTATCTCTATTGACCAATCTTGGTGCTTAATCGCAAGCATCCTCATCATTTTGTCCAATTGGTTGCAGTAGCCATCCACTGTAATCCCACTGACCAATTTTCATGAAGCTGTAGTGGATAATACCAGCGCTAGACCACCAAACAGATACCATTAACTTTTTTTGATGAATATTCGGTGTTTTGACATTTCATCTTTATCCAACCATTGTGTCAAACACTTGGGATTGTCAAAAACAATCAAGTTTTCATCACACGTCACAACATGGTATAGAAATGGTTCTCTTTTATGTCATGACAGCAAAGAAAGGTAAGCTTCAAGATGATTACTCTGCTGACACTTGTTTAATTTGTGCAGAACCCATCTATCTATTCTTTACATTGCCCATTTGTTCGAATGGTCCAATATTGTTGGAATAGTAACATCAAACCTTGCTGCTAATTCATGTGTAGGTTGAGATGGATTCACTTCCACTATAGCTTTCAACTCATCATTCTCCACCTTGGTCTCAGGTTGCCCACGTGGCTCAATTTCAAGATTAAAATCACCAGAATGGAACCTCTGGAACTATCGATGTATTATGTGTTCATTAGCCACATCCTTCCCAAACACTTTGTTGATATTTTGAGTTGTCTTTGCTGCATTGGTTACACAAGGGAACTCATATTTGAAAATAACACAAATTTTTAACTTATCCATGGTTTCACAAAAATTGCTCTAAAAAAAGTTTGAAAGGTAATCACAAACTGAAACGTGCTTTTGAAAGACTGAGGATGTACCTTCACAATAGAAATAAAACAAGACGTGTCAAAGTGAAATGTTAGAGATATCAACTGTCAAAAAAATTTCCTTAGTACCTAAGGAAACTGGACATTTCATACTTAATAACCTAATACTACAATAAGTCCTCACTTAACATTGTCAGGACGTTCTGGGAAGCTGTGACTTTAAGGGAAATGATGATGTACAATGAAACCAATTTTACTATAGGTTAATTGATAGAAACACGAGTTAAGTTCCAGTGGTATATTTCTGGTCACAAAAACATCACCAAACTTCTAAATGAAGACCAAAACACTTCTAATATTAAACATTGAAATATATGTGAGCTATACATACATTTAAGAAAGATTAATAAAAACAACTAAGATAATTACCCAAATTTTGGTGAATCAGTGAGTGATAGTGATTATAGTAAATCAAAGAATAAATATTTGCCAAGTGAAAATGCTTTTTTTTTTTTTTTTTGAGACAGAGTCTCACTCTATTGCCCTGTGTAGAGAGTGCAGTGGTATCGTCACAGCTCACTGCAGCCTCAAACTCCTGGGCTCAAGCGATCCTCCTGCCTCAGCCTCCTGGAGTGCTAGGATTACAGGTGTGAGCCCCACAAAGTGAAAATTGTAAGGAGCATCTCCTACCACTACGAAGTTCAAAAACAAACAGTAACCAATGTAGTGGATTCACTGAGTGCTTTCATACATCATTTATCATCATGCATTTATAGGGTTGTCCTATGCTTTATGGATTTTTATTTTACAATACTTTGTATCATTTCTTCATTTTCTAATCCACTTGTTCAGGGTCACAGGTGGCCGGAGCCTATCCCAGCAGCACAGTGCAAAGAGTACTAACTGCAGACAGGATGCCATCCATCACAGGGGACGCCATCCTCAACAGACCCATACTCATAGTGGAACCGCTTAGACATGCCAGTTCACCTAACATGCACATCTTTGGGATGTGGAAGGAAACTGGAGTACCTAGAGAAAACCCATGCACACATGGAGAGAACATGCAAACTCGACGGAGACAAGGGCCCCCAGCCGGGAATGGATTTTTTTTTCCCTCATGTGCATTATAATGAAACATTTGAGGACCTATTGTAGACTTGTTTTTACAGTGATATGATCTAGCAATTGTGAAAGTGAATTCTGTGAATTCTTTCTGTGAATTTTGTGATTTTGCAAATGATTAAACATTGAGGTTGATGGGGACTAGCTTTCTCACTGTTGGAGAAGGGAGTTATACATTTGGTACAAATACAATAAAGACTAGGATGAATCTTGAAGTATGTATGGTATATATATACATCCATAAGTGGTATGTGTGTGTATGGCATGTATCTGTACATATATAGAGAGAAAGATAAATAGATGTAGGCGTATGCATGTAAGGGATATGTGTGTATGCATATTTGTGAGATACATACACATCCTCATGTATTTCCTAGCCCTGTCCACTGAGAAGGTAGAAGTAATGACACCCCATTAAACATTCCACACTAAAAGAAACCAGAGCTACTTGAAGAAATGACTGATTGCTGGGCTGGAGCAGAGAAAGTGCAAAAGGATGGCGGATTGTGTTATTTTGCCATAGGGTAGGGAAGTACTCAGGTTAAAAAGTCACAAAAACCAGCTTGTAGGGGTCCTGCTAGTCAAATCTGGGATAATCTGAACGTCAAAATAATATCAATAGATTTTTACTCAATGAGTAAAATAAATGGAGAAGTTAGAGCTCACTTTGACGTTAGAATGTCAACTGATAAATGGAGAAGAAATGATGGAGTTTAAAAAATTCACTATTTTTTGCATTCATCGTAGCGTTACTTGATTCAGACAGGAATTACCAGTTGATCCAAGTTAACAATATCATAAATACTGGGGCAAAATATCATGTGCCACCTGATGTGGTACTCTGAGAAGGCCATAACATTCCTTCTATGGCACATTCCTTCCCCAAAATGTATAACTTGAATCTAATTATGAAGAAACTTCAGATAAACCCAAATTGAAGGGCATTGTACAAAATAACTGGCCTGTATTTTTCAAAAATGTCAAGGTTATGGAAGACAAAAAAAGGTTGAGGAACTTCCAGATTAAAAGAGACATGACAACTGAATACAATGTGTCATCTCAGATTGCATTCTGAGCCAGGAAAAAAAATAACTGTAAAGGAAATTATTGGAACAGTTGGTGAAACTGGAATATGGACTGTGGATTAGATAACATTGTGTGAGTGTTAAGTATAATTTTGATAATCTATGGTTGTATAAGAGAATGTCCTTGTTCTCAGGAAATATACTCAAGTTTGTAGAGATGAGGGACCATGATGTCAGCAATTTAACTTTGAAATGGTTCAGAAAAAAATTATGTTTAGTAATATGTCCCTCTCTTGAGAGTGACAGCAAGAGATAAAAGCAAATGGGAAAAATGGGAAAAAGCAAATGGTGAATCAGAGTAAAGCATATGTGGAATTCTTGGTAATGTTCTTGCAACTTTTTTATAAGTTTGAAATGGTATCAAAAAGTTACAAAAAATACTTAACTATATAACTATAAAGTTCAAATCATTTTTTCATTTTTTTCATAAATAACATGGAAATACTTTAATATTTAGATTTCTCTTCGTATCTATTGATGGTATTGCTGTTTTGTTTTCCTAATGGTAAAATTTTATTCTAGGTATATTAAATTGGTCCTCTTCTTGTTTTAGGGACAGCATGAACTCTGTCAAAAGCTTTGAGTTCGATCATCTTGGGATCAAGAATTAAATCTTATTTGTTTTTGCCCCTCTATTGCCAAATATAGCTCAATATATTGTTGGCTCTCATGAATTTTGTTGTACTTTTCCCCCCACTTACAGAGAAGACCTCTCGTGTTGGAAGGGATTGATTTGGGGGCATGTACAAGCAAGTGGACAGTGGATTACCTAAGCCAAGTTGGAGGAAAGAAAGAAGTAAAGATTCATGTTGCTGCAGTTGCACAGATGGACTTCATTAGTAAGAACTTTGTATATAGGTATTTTCTTCTGAGGTTTATTCTGGGGAGACAAATAACTTTTTAAAAACTTTTAAAATATTTTTGCAGTATTATACAAAGACCATATGGCATCTCATCTTTTGGCTGGTTTGATGTAATCACAGAATAGCTTACTGATTTTTAAAGAGTGGCTTTTAAAAGACAAGAATTCTGAGTTTACATAATTATACAAAGACATTTCCAAAGACAATTTTTTAAGCAGGGTATATATCCAATACCTTCTGGAATCATGGAAGGAAGAGAATATTTCTGTAACTAGAGTTAGAGTACATGTAAAGTTGGGTGTGTTATATTCACTCAATGCTTAATTAATTGATTGATCCTACCACATTAGTAACTGTTATCTAGAGTAGGAAATTCTAAAAGCTTGTTTTGTTTTTCTGTCCTCTCCAGAAATATAGGACAAGCTATGTTGGTGAAATCCTTCATCAACTTGGATTAACTTTAGAAAATCATACTTAATTTTCTCTTTTGATAAAATAGTCTTTAATATCTTTAATTTCTCTCGTTTGTCATTTTATGCTATGGAATCTCTTAAAAGTAAATAAGAGATAGTCGAAAGCTACTGATTGTCCAAAGTTAAAACTTTCAGTGCTGTCATCTTACAAATATCATATGCTATTTATTCCCATTAGTTTCATTTAAAAATGTTAAATTAAAAAACAACTTTCAAATGTTGAGCATGTGCAGTTCCCAGCAAATTCAGTCTGTTGAAAAACCGTGTAGTTCAGAAAAGACTTCAATTTAGAGATGAGTTAAACAGAGCTTCTAATGTCCGCGTTCATTTCTTTCTCATTAGAGTTTTCCAGGCTCGTGTAGCAGCTGCCAAACCATTTCTCAGTTTTTGATCCTTTGAATGCTCACCATTATAGTTTTGCTTATTAATAGGCCATGGATTGAATTTAATTGCCATAAGTTTTTCCAAGTGTAAGAACTTTTCATTTTTTATTAAGTTAAGAAAGTAGAAGAAAGCGCTGGACTGATGAGTGTTTTTCAGCATGCAGTTAATGATGTTTATTTTCCAGAGAGTCCAATGCCATAACAAATGGGTATTGAAACTTCATCTTGAATTGCCTTGATGTTTTGTTTTTTAAACTTTTCAAAATTTGTTTTTGAAGCACATACATTATGTAATAGTTCCTATCCCAGCTTCCGCCAATCCTTTCACTAGAGCTACTAAAAAGTTGCAAGATTATTTTTTTTAGTGCAAGAAAAAAATTGGTTTAGTCATTTTTAGCATTTACCAGGCAGCAGGAAAGAAGGGACGCATCCAGGCCAAAGAGAGACTAGAAAGTAAGAAATCTTACACATACATATATGATTATCACTTCAGTTTGGGTTATCTTTCTGCTTTTGCAAACATTGGAAGATTGATACATTAACAAGTATTAATTTTTACTTTTCTCTTGGTAGCTTTCATTGTTCCTTTCAGAGTCAGGATAGTCTGGACAAGAGAACCTTTTGTGATGAAAGGATATTGTTGGTATTCTGATCATAGGTTTAACTACAACAAAAAAGATAGTCTGAATCTTATGTAAACTTTTCTGTATCTACCTATCATATCACATAATTCCTGTCATCATCTTACTGTTTATTATACTTTCATCAATCCTGATCTTGATTTTATAAAGCAGCATTTCCAAAATGGGGAACAGGACAGTGAACATTTTTTAATATTGATGACTGCTTGCATGCTTCTAAGGGGTCCATTATCATTCTTGTTAACCCCACCATCTGTTCTTTAGTGAGTACTAACTACATATCAGGTACTGTGCCAAGCATTCTAGGTTATATTGCTCATTTAGACGTCAGAAAAATCTGTGAGATATTTTTTATAATAATTTCACAGATGAGAATACAGAAGTTTAAAAATATTAAGTAACTTATCCAAGATCATATAGCTTAAAATGATGGAACTCAAGATATGTAGTCAAATTTGCCTGATTCCACCAAGCCCATGATTAAGCCCTCCTTGATACTGCTAGCTCCCTTTCTGGTCTGTAAGCCACTTCAGACAAATGGCACTTTAATAGCAGATGCTCTTTCTGAAACATGCCAAACCTCAAGGTTAAGAACAGACCTCATTTTCCCACCTCTGGGCTTAGCAGAGGCTATGACAGGTACAGCTACCTAAGGGAAAAGGTTGCTGGTGACACTCCGGTTCTGTATCTCTAGACTGAGCAGACCTCTGTTCTTTCAGGGTCACTATTCTGCCCTACTTTTGTAAAAGTTTTGAAACACTTCTGTTTTTTCCCTAGTAAGAAAGCTAAGCCTGGGCACCCGCACCAATTACAGAGGTAGCTATGGAGCAGATAAGCCTCCCCACTGACCCAAATTCTTCAAAGATGCTTTGGTAGGAATGAAGAGTATATGGTGAAGTCAGAGATGGAAAACATAGAGTAGGAGGTTGCCAAGTAGATTTGTTCATATAATTGGTCAGAAACTGTTTATAGTAGGCAATAAGTACTCTGCATCGGTCTGTATGGACGGTAGACTCCTTTTTTTCTCCTGCAATGTTCACTGTACATAATTTCCAGCAGTGGCCTCGAGTTCAGATTGACATTCATGTTCACAGGACCCACTAGTCCATAAACTGGCATCAGATTCACTTAGCTTTGTAGAATGATATAAGGCAGGAAACAGCATTTTAGCAGGATACTATCAGTGGAGTCTATATGAATCCCGAGTCCATTTTTGACTCATCGATTAACAGCTTAGTTATATAGGAACGAGAGTGTGGAGGTAGTAAGCCACATGGTCCACAGAAACCAGTAGCTTGAAATCCCCCATAAACTTAGCTTCTAGGTTCCTCCAAGGGACATTCAGTTATGAGAATTACACTACACACGGGAAAGTCAAATCTTCTGCTTCCTAACAAGTATCTATAGTCTACTCACTGGTCTTCTAGTGCAGACATAGTTTACCATTCAAGAGTAATTTGTACAATAAACATAGTTGCCTGATAACACAACTGACATTCCACCTTTATCTTTACCTATTATATTTCTAGGAAAACAGTGCTAGGAGACAGTAAGTCGGCCCAAGGTCATTTTCTCATAGAGAAGGAGAAAACGTTTTGCTAACCCTTTTTCTCCACCTCTTTAGTACAGATTTCAAAAGTCTTATTGATAGTAAGACTGAAAAGATTGTAACTCTTAATCAAATGGAGGCCAGAGTGCAGTGGGGGAGCAGAGAAGAGGCTTTTGGTGACTTAATTGTCTTGTTACAGATGGAGTCTCATCTTCATGTACAGCGCAATACTTTTGATTCTAGAAATTTGAAGGGATAGGTTGGGACCCAGAGAGAAAAATAGCCTTCTAGCCTCAAGAGTATGATGTAAAGGAACAAACTTTGCTTCCACAGTGTTTGGCTCTGTTCACCAGGATGGAAGAGGCAGAAATTTTGAAGAATAAAAATTGGTCACTTCACTGGAATTCTCTTTGAGCTATTTTTCAGAAGCTTTAAAGTGACAAAGGGTGGTACAGGAGGATGAGAGCAGTGTTACTGCCTTGTGTTCTGTGATAGTGCCAAAAGGCAGGAAGATGGTGGGGTGGAGTGGGAGCTTTATTTTCATTGGACCATTTGCCTACTCTCTCTTCCAAAATAGCGCTAGTGATTTGCCCTACTTATCACAAGATTTGTTTTGTCATGATACTTGAAGCAGTCAGAACCTGAAAGTTTGTATATTTCCAAAGGTAATCAGATACTATAGAAACATTTTTCTATCAGTAGCTTAGAATAGAAAGACACTGACCTATGAAAAAGGGATCCATCTCTTCTATAGATTTAAAAATATCTAATTCAAAGAATTCAAACAATTTAGCTCAAATAAACATACCACTAAATGAATTTTGAAAATATAGAATTCCACGTGATAGGTTATAATAAAAATTATGGATACTGTAAAACAGAAGATTATATCCAGCTTTAACAAGACTTTATGTATAGTGATTACATTATTACTAGTTGATCTATTATTAATTCCAAGGATTCTTTTTTGTTTATTTCAGAACTTTACCTTTTGACGAGTTAGTTCAGAGGGCAGCTGAAGAAAAGCATAAAGAATTCTTCATTTCTGAGGTAATTGCTTGTAATATTTTTTTAAGAAAGCATTAATATCTATATACTAAATGGATTTTCTTATTTAAAAAACTAGATATACAAGAGCTATAGCCTCCTCTGATTTGGTTCTATATACCATAGACTCTAGCTCTGCTATTCATTAGCTCTCAAACCTTGGCCAAATTATTTTTCTGTGCCTCAGTATACTCATCTATAAAATGGAGATAATAACAGTATCTATTTCATAAGGTTTTTGTGAGGATTAAGTAAATAAAATCTGTGACGTACTTAGCAGTGTGTGTAACACATAGAAACTACTCATTAAATGTTAGCTATTAATGCTGCTTCCTTTGAAAATGCTTTGGTCTGATATGGTAAATTCAAATGCTAATGGAAAACTTTATTTTCATATCTTATTGACTATTAGATTTTTCATATTTTATTATATTGTTGATAATAATTATATAATATAAAATATATTATCAATATGATTGTAATTTTGTGCATTTACTATAACATTTGTTCAGGACAAAAATGCAGAAGAATTCTAGTTATTTATATTATAGTCCAGCTTTAAATAATTCAATTTAAATACCTTGAGATAAGACATTGAGGCTTATATATAAATACATTTTTAAAAATTCACTGTTATCACAAAAGCACATTTTAAAAATAAACTGCTTTTTAAGCTTTGAATAAAGCTGTTGTCAGCATTTGAGCCAGCTGGACTAGTCAGTTTGGTTCTAAAAGGTGTTACATTTTCACAGTTCTCTTATCAGGTAATGGTTATACTAGATTACCACCAAGATCCTAGTAAACTCTGGAGGTCTGTGATTCTGTAGTCTAACCAGAATGTCTTTTAAAATTGATTCCATTAGCTGTAACTGAGAGCTGTTTTTTAACTTTATAGCCATGCTTTGAACATGTATATTCAGTTGCCCTTTGGGGGTAACGAGTGGCACAGATTTAAATAGCCATGAAATGTGAAGTAAAAGAAATAGAGACAAAGTAAAAGATTAAAGTCTAAAAATTACGGAAAGTATGTAAGTAAGATGAACATGAACTGTCAGTTTGGTCCTCCAGGAAGCAGATGCTGAGATGGAATTAGGAGTGCAAAAGGTTTATTAGGGAGTAATACCTGTGAAAGGAAAGGAGAGGAAGCAGGATTGGGTAGAGGAAAGGCATCAAATGCAATCTCTGCCAGCTCAGTGGGGAACTCTGAGCAAAGTGGGTGGCAATGTCTAGGCCTTTTACCCTCCTGCTTAGTCATTGGTTGGGGCTACCCCAAGGAAAGTGTGACTTTAGTTCTTCGAATGCTAAGGTGGACCTAAAGGCATTACCAGCAGACAGATCTAAGTTAACCTTACTCCTTGCAACTAAGCAGTGAATTCTTTCTTGAAGGAGATTCTGAGCAGTACATCTCTATGTCTGCCACATAAATTTCTTAAATCCTGAAACATTAGAACTGGTAGAAAACCCTTAGAATTTTGAAGAATATACCTTGAAACTTATTTAGCTAATAAATAGATTTATAGAATCTATCTGATGTGACACTAGCTAAAAATATAGAAACAATGACTCTGAGAGCTCAGTTAAATTCATGAGCATAGATTTATTATGTCTTAAGGTAAATAAGATAATCTTTTGAAGTTTGTGTTATAATGGTCAATGTTGCTTTAAAAGAGGCAGAATTCTTGAGTTAGGTTGCCTATGTGCTTGACTCAATATATCTGAGTTCTCTAATTCTCATAAGAAATTGAGGCAATAGTGAATGGTTTATAATTCAAAAAGTTCCCTATTTAGGTATAAATGATAATTTTGAAAAGTATCAATTTAAGTTTACTATTATAAAGTGATATAATTCTAATTTATAAATGTATTATACGTGAGCTGACTCTTAAGCATGCTGACTCTTAAGCATCTGGCTTGAAAATTTATAGAGTCAGAGATAGCTTCATAAAATACAATGTTCCAGATTTTTTAAAAGTCTATTATTAAAAGTATAAGGCATTTTGTTTATCTGTTATTTTACACTTGTATTACATAGAGAAGTGCTTGGCCCTCAGTAATACTTTTGAGATTATATATGCTATATAAATGGGAATTCTTTTATTAAGTGTTAAGACACTATTTCAAACCACTTTCTTCAAAGCAAACAAACAACAACAAAAAAAGACACCGTTAAAAGAGTCTAAATTTGTAGTACAAAGTCTAAATTAACCATTGGGACTTTAGGTATGGTATGTGTGTGTTGCCTTTAGAATTTATCTTAATGTTTTATGGATCCAGTTATTATTATGAGCAACATATGAAGCCATTGCTTCATATGGCCACCAGAGAGCATTAGTAGGAAGGGTAAGATAATTGAACTTTTTAGAAAGCTACTTAACTGGGTCAGATTTTAAGGCTTGTTTCTTTCCTTCTTTACTTTCTAATATTTTTGAAATTAAGGTGTTTTCTTGTTTTTTTAAATAGTTTTCTTAATTTTTTATTTTTAATTATTATAGATACATAATAGTTATACATATTCTAATATTTTTAAGTGAGTGCTGACATTTTTCTTTGGGATGTTTAAGGATGAGAAATACTACTTACGATCACTTGGAGAAGACCCTAGAAAGGTAAGAATTCTGAATGTAAAGCAATTGCTTAAAACCTTCGTGGACGTATTAATATATCTGTTAACTGGCACTATAATTTTTATACTTACTGCCTGACATATAACCTGTTTTGTCCTTTTCCATTCTTTTCTCAATGATTTGTGCTCCTAAATAAGAAGTAAGATTACTAAAAGATGATTACTTAAGTGTTCAGATAGGCCCATAGAATTTTAGTGTTTAAAATCATCTAATCTCTGCACAATAAGAAATCCCTTCTAGTATATATTTTATAGGTGACCATTCAGCTAATAAAATATGAATCCAAAATAATTATTAAAATCCTGAATAATTCATTATGTAAGCTTTGATGTGTATTCAGTCAAATTAATATGGCTACAGTGTTAAGGAGTGATCCCTAACATGATCAAATAAGGTTATATTTTTTCCATTTATGTTACCATTTAGTTGTTTACCCTCTCTTTCACTTCCCTCCACCAGTAGAACTCACAGATTTTATGTAGTTGATGACTAGTATTTATAATACTCAATATGAGAATTTATAATACTCAATATTAGAGATGTCAGTTGTATAATTCTTGCTTAAAGTAGGAATCTTCCTGTTAATGAAACATATTGAGCTTAATCATAGTGATATTGTTGAGTCTGTACTCTTGTTACACAGCCCATTATTCCTTTATTTGAAAAATCATGTGTTGGCAGATGGTCACATCATGGTATTTTAAAGCAGTGAACGAAGTTTTGCTCTATTCCTCCTTAATATCATGGGGTCTGTTGGCAGCCTAATTAGGTAAAATAAACATTTTGGCAACATTGTATTTATTATTAAAATTATTTCCTGACATTTTTTATCTAATTTTTTATTTTTATGTTTCTGTCATGCAGGATGTTGCAGATATCAGAAAGCAGTTTCCTTTACTGGAAGGAGATATTAAGTTTCCAAAATTCTTTAACGAGGAGCAGTTCTTTTCCAGTGTTTTTCGAATTAGTTCACCAGGATTACAACTTTGGACTCACTATGATGTATGCTACATAAATGGGAAATCTAAAGCTAGTGTAGATCTTTACCATTTAGAGATTTAACATTCATGATTTTAACTTTCTGTAGGCTACCCTAAAGATCTTTACTATGTATTTGCTGAAACATAAGTTTTGAAAACAGGTGCTCTGCAAGGTAATGATAAGAGAATTATTTAGCTAATGGTAAAGCCTAGGTATTAATAGCTCATCATATTTGTATTTCTCTGTGGTCTTGTTCTTGATTCATCATCATATATACACTAAATTTTATGAAGTTTTTTTCCACATGTGAAAAATGGCCACCAGATAAGGGGGAATGTCTTGTGTCTACTGTATTGATAGGACAGCAAGATGTGTAGAATATTGATCTTGATTATTCTATGGTATAATAATTTTCAGGGTTTTTATAACTTGTTTTTTAAAATCAACTTCCCCACTCTGAAGTATGGTGTTATAATTCTAGTTACTTAAATGTATATACATATATAAGCATTTTTAAAGCATTTTTAAAATACTAGTATTGTGTATAGTTTGGTGTTGGGAAGTAGAGAAACTTAGGAAACTAAAGTAAAGCCTAATAAGTTTCCAGAGATAAAAAAAATTTAAGTTTATCAAACTATTATCTTTTTATACATGTATTTTAAAATTCAGTTGACGACCTCTTGGGAGGATTATTAGCATAGTCAGTGAATCTGTAATTAAATGAGATAGACATGAAATCTTAGCATTTTTTTTAAGGTTTTACATGAATGACATAGTGAGAAAATGATACAGTAACTCAAATATATTTTTAACTCTATTCTATGACTATGTTATAAATTTTAAGTAGTATTCCTTTTACCTTGAGTTGTAAAAGAGTATAATACATAAAGCTTTTCTTAAAAATAAGTCAGAGGAACACTAGTTGTAACTATATAGTTAAAGTTTACATAAGGATTAGTGCTAAAGGGAAAAATGCTAGGTAGAAGTGATATGTAAATAATCACAAACGTATCTTGCTTAGTGTCTGTTTTAATTACTTAGCTGAGAATTATGTGGCACTGCCTTTAACATTTTTCACAGTCTGTACCAAGAAACTATATCCTTGCATACACAGGAAAAGTTAAGATTGCCCCATTAATAAGTATATATTAAGAAAATTTGCCAGATTATATTCCTATAGAAATAATTTGAAAATCAAGATACCTATAACCAAATTATGGCTGGACATATATTAAAAATTTGGCAGTTGCAGCAGTTACTTGTGTTTTCCCAGCATCTAATTTTTCTAAGTGCTTCCTAATCTGTTATCTAATGTTGGCCTTATAAAGTTCCTTGACAGGTAAGTAAAATAAATATCAACCAAGGAGAGCCTCAAATAGGTTTAACTATGTTCATTGTTAGTTAGTGGTGGGAAAAGGGTAAATAGTTTCCTGACTTCTCATTTCCTAATTTGTCAGTCCTTCCCATTTTAAGGCAGTACTACAGAAATGTCCTTAAGCCACAATTATATGTAGAACCCAAATGTTTTTATTGTTAAATTGGATTATGACTATAAGAGTTTATGGTAGAGTAAGTCAAGTCTTATTGAAGGGTAGCACTTACAGTTAGCTGTTCAGAAAGCCATTGGTTCTATTTATTTGAATTTTAGATACTGATTACCCATAAGTTCTTATGTTCTTCAGGTAATGGATAACTTCTTAATACAAGTGACAGGAAAAAAGCGTGTTGTACTCTTCAGTCCTCGAGATGCCCAGTATTTATATTTATCAGGTATAGTATTTTTTTTAAATTTATATTTCTAAAGTCTATTCGGTTAGTATTTTTGAGAAATCTCTTGATTCTTATAGAAAAAAATTTTAGGACTTTTTCCTAATTATGATGTGTTGTATTCTCCATTGTGTATGTACATATATGTAATAATAGACTCAGATTTTTTTTTTTTTTTTTTTTTTTTGAGACAGAGTTTCACTCTGTTGCCCAGGCTAGAGTGAGTGCCGTGGCATCAGCCTAGCTCACAGCAACCTCAAACTCCTGGGCTCAAGCAATCCTTCTGCCTCAGCCTCCCGAGTAGCTGGGACTATAGGCGTGCGCCACCATGCCCGGCTAATATTTTCTGTGTATTTTTAGTTG
>CAUYRT010084624.1:0-52316 GCA_963574885.1 Lepilemur ruficaudatus
AAGCAATCCTCCCACCTTGGCCTCTCAAAGTGCTAGGATTAAAGGCATGAGCCACTGTGCCAGGCTATGGAGCATTATTTTTACATAACAAAATTTGCTAAAATAAATTGCTGCTTAGAAGGTAAATATAGTACTGATTAATAGCACTGGTACTTTACCAGGTCTGTACTACCCTGTGCTATATCATAACTCAATTCTCCCCTGACTTTTTCTGGTGTAACTGCTGTGAATCTTTCATACAGTATCCTGTATGAAAATAGGATGCCGTAACAGATGTTACTGGCATTTATGTGGCTTGTATATACCTATTATAAGCTATTGGTCTAGAGCAAATTGAGGGTTACATTAATGTGCCGTACCATGTCTTTTCACTGATGTCTCTTTAAAACAAAAATTCATTAAATAACGTAGACTCATATAAAATGAGTTAAGACTTACCACTGCAAAAAAGAATTTTTTTCTTTGTAACTACTAAGAGAATTCATTGTGAACATGATGGAATATGTAGGTCAATTGCTGTCATTTTTATAATAGGACACTCCAATCTTAGAGTTGCTATAGATGTGCTTCTCAGCACATTATGGGTAAAATATTGTCAATCTGGGTGATTGGTAATCACTGGCAAGATTTTAAATACAAATGCTGCAAACTTGGGTGCTAAAGTTAAATGGCAATCTTAGGTTAAAAGGAAGTCATTCAGATGATCCAGAAAATGACTCTATTCATTGTTTTTATATTGTTGTGGAATTGAAAGAGTGAAATTAAAATTTTCACATGTAAAACATTAAGTCCCTTGAAAATACATTGGTCTTTTTTCTTTTTTTTTTTTTTTTGAGACAGAGTCTCACTCTGTTGCTTGGGCTAGAGTGCTGTGGCGTCAGCCTAGCTCACAGCAACCTCAAACTCTTGGGCTCAAGCAATCCTCCTGCCTCAGCCTCCCGAGTATCTGGGACTATAGGCATGCGCCATCATGCCCTGCTAATTTTTTCTACATAGTTTTAGTTGGCTGATTAATTTCTTTCTATTTTTAGTAGAGACAGGGTCTTGCTCTTGCTCAGGCTGGTTTTGAACTCCTGACTTTGAGCAGTCCTCACGCCTCAGTCTCGGCCTCCCAGAATACTAGGATTACAGGCATGAGCCACTGTGCCTGGCCAAATACATTGTTCTTAGATCTCAGTTTAAGAAACACTGAGCTGATAGAAAAGGCACACATTTCTTACTAACAGAATATACCAAAAAAAAGCCTTTCACTTTCTACATTAATAGCTTTATCTTGCCACTCCTTGTTTGTTCTCTACATACCATTTCAAATAATCAAGTGGAATTCTTGCAGTTCCAAAAATGCCATGTTCTGATTAGACCTCTGCAGTGTTGTACATTTAATTCTCTCTGCCTGGAAAGCCCTGTTGAAAGAGGCAAAAGCATTTAGAAAAGAAAAGGAACTTAGCTTACAAGGAAGGTTCACAAGGGAGTCCAGGCTTTAGAAGGGTTGGCTCCTCATATTAAAAAATAAAACACGTATTTTAAGGAAAAGTATTCTACAAGATTACCAAGTTTTATAAGTTTACAGTTTGTATGTTCATGGTAGAAATAGCAATTTTCTCAAGGATTACTATATCCGTAAAGAACACCACTTACCTTCAGCTATTGCCATAGCAAAAGCCAGCAGGCGAGTAATTTCTGTTGAGTCAGTACCTTAAAGAAAAGGCTCAAGTTTTCATTTATTTTGAGACCTAAAACTAGATAGGATAACCTCGTTTTTCGTCTCAGTATACAAAGTTTTTTTATTTGTTTGTGCTTTATTTTCTTGCTTATGGCTGCAGGGTAAAATGTCATTTTTATTTCTACAGCTTTAATTTCCTTTTTCTCATAGTGAGTGCCTACTTAACCTTCAGAACCCCTGTCAGATTATATATTGTCTGAGAAGCTGTTAAACTCTTCCCGGCTTTTGAGATCCCAGTAGAGTCAGGAGTTCCCCTCTCTGTGCTGCTATAGCTCCCTGAACATACACAGCACAGTTTCTCCTACTGTATTGTAAGTCCAGTTGTCCCTCAGTATCTGTGAGGCATTGGTTCCAGGACCCCCATGGATTCCAAAATCCACGGATGGTTGTCCCTAATATAAAATGGTATAGTATTTGCATATAACCTACACATATCCTCCTGTATATTTTAAATCATGTCTAGATTTTTCCCAAATCTTTTTTGATTTGGGGTTGGTTGAGTCTGCGGATGTGAAACCCACAGATACGAAGGGCCAACTATACTTCTTTACATATGTCTCTCCTTCTAGATCAGTTGATTCTCAAGAGGGTCAGCACTTCCCTGGGTGGGAGGAAGGGTAAGGAGAAAACAAATTCCAGAAGGTTTCCAAAAGAAAACAAATTCCATAAAGGAAGGTTCTAAGTTGGTAGGGGAGGTTGTAAAACACTGCTAAATTTTTTTTTAAGAGATGGAGTTCTCGCTGTGTTGCCCATGCTGCAGTGCAGTGGCTTTTCACTGGTGCAGTCAGCATGCTACAGCCTTGAACTCCTGGACTCAAGCAATCCTTCTGTCTAAGCCTCCCGAGTAGTTGAGACTACAGGTGTGCACCACTGGGTTTGCACTAGATTCTAAATTTCTTGAGGGCAGAAACAGTGTCTTAATAATCTTTGTGACTTCACTTACAAAGCTTCAGCTTAGCCTGAAGGTATTATTTTCTCTATGGCAGGGTTTTATAAATGTTAGCTGAATAAGCAATTTTTTGAAGGTTAAGTTTATGTCCCTTACACTTATATAATTTTTTGTTTTTCACTCAGTTGTAATTCTTTTTTAATGTAAAATGTTCTAAATTATATGCCACATTTAAAATTTTCCATAATTAGCAAATGGTTTGTGTAAAATTATAGTGCTAATTATCTTAATTTAGGCATTGAAAATTGAACAATATTTTGTGCAGTAACATTCCATAGAAGCAACTCATAGTGGAGAGAACATAGAGCTGGATTAGGGCTGGGAAGGAGTTGTCGATTTGGTTGTTTTGCCTACTTTTGTGCTTCATCGAGGAGTTTGCAGTAGTGTTTGGGAGGGGAATTATTCTACATTAGTAGGACCACTATGAAAGGCTACATACACGAGTGTTGATAGGTTCAAATAAAATCCATGGTTCAAATAAGATCCATTTCACAGGTTTGGGTTCTCTGGTTTTATATAAAAATTGTTCAAAGTTCAGCTTTCCTTTCTAAAATGGAAAGTTCAGTTTAAAAAAGTATGTAAGAGTATTTCTGCTATCCTACATAGGCATTAGCAGATGTGATATCTTAAAACTGTCAGTGCATCAATTATTTTCTAAGGCTTTAAGAATTTGAATGAAATATACCTCTTTCATATCTTTGTGGTACTCATTAGATGAAATGTTTCAGAATTATACAAGTTAATTCATCCTTAAGACTCATCCTTAAGAATGCCTGTTCAATAAGTCAGATTTTTGGAAAGGAATAGACAAAATTATCATTATTTCCAGATATTTTGATTGTCCGTATAAAAAGTTCAAGAGTCCAGTAGACAAACTATTAATACTAAAACTAGTGAGAATTCATCAAAGTTGTTGGAGATAAGCTCAATATACAAAAACAAGAGTATGCTTTTAATAACAACTATTTAGAAAACATAATAGAAAAAAATACCATTTTCAATAGTAACACAAACTATATAAATGACCTAGGAATGAGTAAATCTAACAAAGATATGTGAGGCCTTTATGGAGAAAATTATAAAATTCTTTGAGAGACATAAAGGAATATAAATATATATCACATGTTTATATAAATATAGATAGAGATCCCATGTTCATGGTGAAGAAACCTTAATATTGTAAAGATTTAATTTTTCTTGTTATATAAATTCAGTACATTTCCAATTAAAATTCCAACAGCAGTTTTTCCCCAGAGAACTTGAGAAACATTTTAATAGTAATATGGAAATGTGAACGTGTGCAATAAATGAGAAAGGACAACATAGAGAAGGTACTTTTCCTGCCAGGTATCAAGGCACATTAACAAGTTGTGATGAATAGATACATAGACTATTGCAACAGAAAGGAATCCAAAAATAGGGCTTTTGGAACAGATGGGAGCTTACTATTTGAAAGATAGGGTATCATAAGTTAGAAAAAAATGATGGAGTATTTAATAAATTTTGCTGGATGGCTGGTTCTTTTTATAGTACAAATAAAATTTGGTTCAGTTTCACATAGTACATAAAATTTCATTCCAGATGAATTAAAAACCTAAACATGGGAAAAGGATAAAAAAGAAAACCTAAAACTGTAGACAATATAGGAGAATAGATTTAGGAGTTCAAGGGTTGAGAAGGGTAAAAGGATAAGCCATAAAAGAAAAGATTGCTAAATTTGATTGTATGAGGGAAGAAAACCACCTTAAAAATAGAAGAAACCATAAATATATTCAAAAAGACAGTGACAGCCTAGAAGAAGGTATTTGCATAATTCAGACTTCCTATGTAAAGAAACTTTTGCAGATCCATGAAAAAAGACAAATGACCCAGGGGAAAAAGAAAAACAGGCAGAAGATACCAACAGAAGAACATTTACTTGGGTGCTTGGGAAATGCAAATGAATACAATAAAGTATAATTTCCCTCCCATCTGATACCAAGTGTTGGCTTGGACAGTTATCCAAATATGGGGGAAAATGACATTCTCATATGCTACTAGGGAAAGGAGGAGGGTGAATTTTTATAGCCACTCTAAGGAACATTTGGCAATATCTAGTAAAATTGAAAATGCTTATAATCCTGCGGCCCAGCAAGTTCATTTCTGAATAAGCCTAGAGAAATTGTTGCATATGTGCCCTCAAATCTAGGATGATCGTACCTCAGTCTTTATAATGGTGAAAGACTGGAAACAACCTCAATGTCTATCTGTACAGGAATGGATAAATGTGACATATTTGCATAATGGAACTTAAATTTAAAGGGGATAAATAAGAATCTGAAACTACTAATAAAAAAATTAAAAAGATCTATAAGTATTAATGTCTATGTCTATCAGTTTCTATTTGAAGGTAGCTATAGATATATGTAAAAGAATGAAAAACAAGCAGGAAGGCTACCAGTTTTATGGTGTTGTGGTAAGATGGTTGTGGGGTTGGGACTTGGGGTCGTTAGTACAGGGGACTTCTGTATTATATGTTTTTTTTTTTAAAGCCCAGAGTCAAATATGACCAGTTGCTAATGGGTTCTAAGTTTAGATATGAGGATATGGATGTTTTGTTTGTACTTTTCACTTTCTTTTATTAACCTTAAGAAAAATGACAAGTATAGCTGGATGTGAACTAATATTTTCAAAGGAGGCTGAATTTAATTTTTGTTGCAATTCCTCTTGACACTGATGTACTAAAATGTGGAGGAACAAATGATATTTTTTGCACTGTATTTTTAGTGATGCCAATTGGTGGAAAGGAGAAAATCACAGAGGAATAGGACTCTTCCCATCCAATTTTGTAACAACTAATTTAAATATAGAATCTGAGGCAGGTAAGTTAAATCTTAGAAAACGTTAAATCCTGTTGACTTTTTTTTTACTTGAATTTTGTGATTCAGTTTTGAGTATAAAGTAGATTGGCATTTAACTTTGCTTTAAATCATTTATTTATCGGCATTACGATTAACCTGCTTTTTAACCAGATTACGGGGTTAATTTATCCCATGTCAAGCCCAAGAACCATATCTCATATTTTGAATCCTCTTGAGAGTTGACGTACATAGTTAAATATCAGGCATATGCGTAGGTCATCTGTGACCATGTAAATATTTAAATCAAACTAAATGTATAGTGTAAGAGGCAGTTTGTATCTGTTCTGTACAGAGTATTATTTTTATTTTTCACTGAACCACAGTGGTGAAGGGGGGGAGGTGTGGGAGGGTGGCTGGATGGCAGACGCCCAGTGTGAGTACACACTCAGGATGGGAGCACTCCTAAATTTTAAACTTTTCCTCAGCTTAGTTTGATCTTGGGGAAATTGAGACAGTAATAAAGTATTAGGTCATTAAATATGTGATGTCCGATTTTGAATCAGAAGTTTAGTTTGTTATATCTCAAAAAGCAGTACGTAATTCAAAGTATGCGCCTAAAGTATCGACACAGTGTTGCCATCTTAATGGTAGCTTGCTCATGCCAGCAGCAAAGAAGCCTGGAAAGCCAGTGGTGATGAAATCACGAAAGGTATTTTCCACTTGTTGAGAAGTGATTACTTTTCCTTGCAGGAAGTGGTCCAAAGCCTGGAAGAAGTGGTAGTCAGTTGGTGCTAGGTCTGGTGAATACAGTGGATGACAGAGAGTTTCCAAGTCCAGCCTCTGTAGTTTGAGCAGTGTTGTTTGTTTGACATGTGGTTGAGTGTTGTCTTGCAAGTGGATTGGCCTGTCTCTATCAATCAGTCTTGACTGATTAATCGCAAGTTTCCTCATCATTTCGTCCAATTGGTTGCAGTAGACATCTGCTGTAATCGATTGACCAGGTTTCATGCAGCTGTAGTGGTAATACCAGTGCTGGACCACCAAACAGACACCATTAGCTTTTTTTTTGATGAATATTTGGTTTTGAACTGTGTTTTGGCACTTTATCTTGCGATTGTCAAAAAAGATCAATGTTTCATCACGTCTAACAATATGGTGTAGAAATGGTTCACCTTTGTGTTGTGACGGAAAAGAAAGAAAAGCAAGCTTTGAGATGATTTCTTTTCTGACGCTTGTTTAATTCATACAGTACCCATCTATCCAGCTTTTTTACCTTGTCCATTTGCTTCATATGGTACAATATTGTTGTAATAATAACATCAAACCTTGCTGCTATAATAATTCACATGTAGGTTGTGATGGATTCGTTTCCACTACAGCTTTCAGCTCATCATTATCCACCTTGGTCTCAGGTCATCCATGTGGCTCATTTTCAAGATTAAAATTATCAGAATGGAACTTCTCAAACCGTGGATGTACTGTGCATTCATTAGCCACATACTTCCCCAATGCTTCATTGATACTTTGAGCTGTCTGTGCAGTATTGGTTCCATGACGGGACTCATACTCAAAAATAACAAGTTTTGACTTATCCATGGTTTCACAAAAATCGCTCTAAAAATTTTTTTGAAAGAGCATCACAAGCCAAATGGTATGTTTGGAAGACTGAGGATATACCTTCATAATAAAAATAAAACAAGAAATGTCAAAGTGAAATGTCAGAGATATCAACTGTCAAACTTAGTACTTAAGGAAATCGGACATTTCATACTTAATATAACCTAATACTATAATCAAGCCACTAAGGTTCCTGGTTTAGATCTTCTGAACTTCAGTCATTCTGCAGCCACAGACAGCTCCCCTCAGCCACGGTCAGCCATGCTGAGAAAGCATTCCATTTATTTTGCAGGTAAAGATGTGGGGGCATCTGAGTATAAAGGAACATCTCATGATAATACTAATGATGATAATCAGAAATAAAATAGTTAATGGTTTTCGAGCACTCATGTCAGGCATTGTGCTAAATTCTTCGTACTGTTTCATTTAATTCTAATAATTCTATGAGAGTGGTGTTTGTCACCCTGTTTTACAGATAAGAAAACTGGGGTTGAGGTATTATGTGTCTAGTAAATGATAGAGCCAGGATTCTGAAGTCAGTCAGTCCCACCTTAGATTGTACATACACTGACTCACTGAGGGATATATCAATGCTAATCCTTAACCAGTTCTGGAGAAAGAACTTAAAATGAAAGCTGTAAGCATCACGTGTAACGTTATCTTTGTATGTGTAGAGCGATACATTCAGAAAAGTGAGGTGGTGAGAAGTGGCTACTCACTGATTTGAATACTGAGTACTTTGCCACTATTTATACTTTCATTCCTCTACTCTGACTCTCTAAGTAGATAGGAATATTGGAGACACCTTTTTTAATAACTTGATAGACCATGCTCAGGGGAGCCTATATAGCAATTTCCACTAGACATAGGCTGGAGATTATTACAGGAAAAAAATATTCTGGGTTTTCAGTTTATCCTTGTGTTATGCTGACCTCTGTTCTTTAGGACATAATTGAAAGTTAGCTACCATATTTTAAATAAATGGCTCACTATTGGGATTTTAAAATCCTGTGGTTACATAGATTTTTATTATAATTTTATTTTATTTTATTATTATTTTTTTTTTTTTTGAGACAGAGTCTCACTGTGTTGCATGGGCTAGAGTGCCGTGGCATCAGCCTAGCTCACAGCAACCTCAAACTCCTGGGCTCAAGCATCCTTCTGCCTCAGCCTCCCAAGTAGCTGGGACTACAGGCATGTGCCACCATGCCCAGCTAATTTTTTCTATATATTTTTAGTTGTCCAATTAATTTCTTTCTATTTATAGTGGAGACGAGGTCTTGCTCTTGCTCAGGCTGGTTTCGAACTCCTGACCTTGAGTGATCCACCCGCCTCGGCCTCCCAGAGTGCTAGAATTACAGGTGTGAGCCACCGCGCCCAGCTAATTTTTTTCTATATGTTTTAATTGGCTAATTAATTTCTTTCTATTTTTTTAGTAGAGACAGGTTCTTGCTCTTGCTCAGGCTGGTCTTGAATGTAATTTTATTTTTACCAAAGTTCACTTTATTAAAATATAGTACATTTTAACAGTACTCCAGAAAGATTTAAATAGTTTTGTGTATTTGTAAGCTACTTCTTTTCATGAAAGACTTTTTTGTTTAGTGTTATTTTAACTGTTATCAAAGTTAGGTTAAAATCAGGTGTATTTTTTTGTTCATATAGGAAATACAATATTTTCTTTCTTTTTTTGAGACACGGTCTTGCTCTGTTTCCCATCCTGGAATTCAGTGGCACAATTGTAGCTCATTGTGACCTTGAACTCCTGGGCTCAAGCAAGCCTGCTGGCTCAGCCTCCCACGTAGCTGGGACTACAGGCATGTGCTACCACGCCTGGCTAATTTTTTTTAATTTTTTTGTAGAGATGAGGTCTTGCTATGTTACCCAGACTGGTCTTGAACTGCTGGCCTCAAGCAGCCCTGCCTCAGCCTCCCAAAGGGCTAAGATTACAGGCAAGAGACACTGCCTCCACTGCCTGGGCTAGTAATTTTTTTTATCTAGAAGGAAGAGTATAGAAGGAACTCATAAATGTAACTATGAAATTAGCTAAGTAGATAATAATCTACTCTTGTATATTTATTCAACCCAGTGGTAACACTCAGTTTTCAGGAAAATGCCAATAATGACAGCGCGCATTAATGTTTCTCACTTGTTCCACTAGAATGCGTTCCAGGAGGGCAGGAATTCTTGTCTGTTTTATTCACTGGTGTATGTATAAATGCCTAGAATAATGCCTGGCCCATGATAAGTGCTAAAAAAATATTTGTGACACTAATGAATGAACATTTGTAACAACATATTGATTATATGAAATGTGATGACTATTTAAAGGGCTTCCAGTTTTTTTCTTATGGACAATCATGGGCCACTTATAAATTAATGACTAAAATTACCAAAGTAAATGCTGAGGAACTTAAAGTTTACTTTGTTTCTATAGCAGCTGTGGACAAATTGAATGTAATTGATGATGATGTGGAGGAAATTAAGAAATCAGAGCCTGAGCCTGTTTATATAGATGAGGTAGAGTCCTTCTTTTGCTTAATAGTTAAACTGTCAAGACTTTAAAAATGTGTTATCCTTGAGAATGCTTGGAAAGAATAATTTTATATTCACTGAAGTTAAAACTGTTTTGAGTTTTTATATTTTTTTATTTTTATTTTATTCTTCAACTTTCCTGTTTAAAGCCACTTTGAGTTTTTAAAGTGTCGTATTACTTTTTAAGGATAAGATGGATAGAGCCCTGCAAGTACTCCAGAGTATAGATCCAGCAGATTCAAAACCAGACTCCCAAGACCTCTTGGACTTAGAAGGTACTTAGTAAATATTAGAGATTATTTTAATGTTATTTAATATTTTAGCTATTTCATGTCTTGAGTTTCTTCTGCCTTGTGTTCGCTTCCAGAGGTTAGAAATCTCTTGGTGGAAAACAGACTAATACAGTAAAAATAGTAAAAATATTACTTGGGAGGTGTTGTTATAAACCTGTATATCCTTTTCAAGAAGGAAGTCTGTATTTCTGTAAGCTCACTAGTGAAATTGGCTGGAAATACTTGCAGTCCAAAAAAGGATATAATTGGAAATAATAGCATATTAAATTGAGTGAAAAATGTTAAAAATCCTTATTCCTGTTTAATTCTCTTCTATCATGACTTTAAAGGTTAAAATTACACATGATCAGTGTTTGTAAGGTGATCCATTTGATACATGCTGATGTGTCTTTTAGTCTATAAGAAATATGAAGCAATTAAAACATGTTTTTATGCTTTTTAAGAAATTCTTTGGAAGAAAACTCTCTGGTAAATAGCTAATTCTTCTCAAAACTTTACAGAAGAAAATCTGGTTATGAATATAGAATATAGTATTGTGCTATTCATTATAACAGGGTTCATATTTGTAAATACAGAAGATGTTTTATTTTGAAATGTCTTAAATGAAAAATGTTCATTTCTAATCTGTGTATGATTACATGTATACTGTGGTTCAAGTTCATTTTACTTAGCTAATAGTAGTTTTCTAGGTATCTTTAAGACTTTGAGATAACTCCAAATTTCTCCAAATTTCACAGTCTGTAAACTGAGTTAATAGTTCAAAGGAGAACGTGGTGAAATTTTTATTTTAAAGTTGATCTTGCCTTTGGTCACATGAGAGTAAAATGTAATGGTACTAAATAATAATAATACTAAATAGTAATAAAATGAGGTATTTATAGTCATTTCTCTAGCATATACCTAATCTCTATGTATTATACATGATGTTGTATATTGGTGTTCTGTTGTTAAATATTGTTGAAATTGGCTTAAACTGGATTAAGACTCTAGAATTGTGTTTTTGTATTTACAGATATCTGCCAGCAGATGGGTCCGATGATAGATGAAAAACTTGAAGAGATTGATAGGTGAGATTTTTTTCATGCAAAGAATGAAAGTATAGTTTTATTAGGTTTCTTGTTTTTGGCAAACTTGAAGGAGTGTTTTTGTAGAACTGTACAATCTGTTGAAACTGGTTCTCAGTTTCCTAAACTCTTACTAACTAATAACAAGGTGGTGCTTTTTATTTTGGTAGCAATTTATTTTTTTCATAGCAATATGTTAATAGTATACATAGAATCATGGACTCTTGCTCTGATCGCACCAATCTTTATTTTCTTACTTGGGCTGGAATTGAGGGGATAATGAGTAATGAAGAATAAAGTGAATAGAGAACAAAGGGGAAACAGGGATGTTAGTCAAGAATTGACTTGTTATGCATTGAGAAGTGGTATTCATAAAAATTTCAAGCGAAACTTCCATAGTGTTTGTGAAGTTAAATCCAGTGCAACACACCTTCTCTTCTCATTTCTCTTCCTTGTATTTCCTATATTTCTGTGGCCCTTTTAATGTTGTTATCTTACCTATTTTATTCTTTAGAAATAGCAGCTGTACTGAAGGGTAGACTTTCAGGATTTTGACTTGGTTCTGCCCCCTTCTCTTATTTTTAGCTTTCTACCTGAATTTGGAGGCAGAAACTATAGTGAATGGAAGATAAGGGATTGGTCTTAGTATTAATATTTCATCATCATCCCTTCCTATTCATCATTATCCCTTCCTATGCCCTATTTTTGAACTACAATATAAACAACACAGTAAGAAGGGATTAGGTAGGACCAAAGGAATAAGAACAGGAACTACTTTACTTCTTTTCTGCCTCTACCAGAGAAATGCTGTAGCAGCAAGACTTTTCCCAGTCACTGAAGACTGTAATCTTTGCTCCATGGGACATTTTTCACAAATTTTTTTTATTTTCTTACAGAAATGAAAAATAAATCACGTGGAAATTAATGAAATAGTGCTGGTAGTTTCATTATATTTTAGAGAAAGCATTAAATATCTCCTTATACATCTACTTTGTTTCAATGCAGGGATGTTAATGGTTAGTGAATAATCAAACTGGAAACGTTTAAAAGGAAAAATGGTTGGTATTTTCATAGGTGTGCTTAGGACTACAATTATTCTAAACTTTTCTAGAGCTTAAAAATAGTCTACGTCAGGTCAGGTGCAGTGGCTCATGCCGGTAATCCTGGCATTCTGGGAGGCTGAGGCGGGAGGATTGCATGAGGTCAGGAGTTTGAGACCAGGCTGAGCAAGAGTGAGACCCTGTCTCAACTAAAAATAGAAAGTATGAGCTGCGCCATGGTGGTGCATGCTTGTAGTCATAGCAACTTGGGAGGCTGAAGCAGGAGGATCGTTTGAGTCCAGAAGTTTGAGGTTGCTGTGAGGTAGGCTGATGCCACGGCACTCTAGCCCAGGGACAGAGTGAAACTTCGTCTCAAAAAAAAATTAGCCCATGTCCTTAAACTCTGCAATTTCAAGCCCATACAAAGTACATAGGGATATATGCAAAGATTTAGCTCTTAGGGTACTCATCAGAATGTTTATGACATCAAAATTTGAAATAGCTAAAATGGCTTTCAGTTATGAGATTAGTTTAAAAAAATTAGTCAGCCCTTGATTTCCATGGGGGAAGTCACCAAAATCTGCAGATACTCAAGTCCCTGTTATGAAATGGTATAATGTTTGCATGTAAACTATGCGCATCCTCTCTCTATTCTTAAATCATCTGTAGGTTACTTATAATACCTAATACATTGTAAATGCTATGTAAAGAGTTGTATTGTTTAGGTAATGATGACAAGAAAAAAGTCTGTACATATTCAGTAAAGGCATAATTTTTTAAAAATAGTTTTGGTCTGAGATTGGTTGAATCCATGGATGCAGAACCCATGAATATAGAAGGCTGACTCTAGGTCCACAACTCTACAGTGAAAGTCATTGTCATTGATAAATATCTGTTGATACAGAAAAATGTCATAATATGTATTAGAAAAAAGCAGAAGATCTTATTTTTTATTGATAAAAAGAATATTGATAAAAAAGAATATTGTTAAAGGAAAAAGTCTAAAAGAATTAAAAATCAGAGTGACTATTTCGGAATGAGTTAATTTTTTTAAGTGAGAGCTCAACCGTTAACCAATTTATCACCTTCAGTTTTTGAGTAGGCCAACTGGCATTTTCTTGTTCCATGGCCACAGATACAGCTCCTGTTCTGTAAAATGCTTGCTGTTCTTCAACAAATTCTTACTACTCTTGTCAAATATTCAGAGATAAATAAAATGTCATTTCTTTCCTTAAGTGGATCATCATCAGTTTGTTCCTACCAAGAAAAACAACTCCACTGTCAGAATGTTAAATTATATATTTCATTTCTATCTGTCATTGTACAGAATGAAAATTTTGTAGCATTTAACACACTAAGGAATAATATTGGGTAAACATGTAAATTGACTCCAAAGAAGTTTAGATAGATTTATTTATGAAGAGAGATTCATAGTCTGGACTTAACTGTGTTCCAACTGTTCTAATATTATTTCCTACTGTCCTCCAAAGATAATTTTCTGCCACCTTGATCAAGTTGCTCTTTTGCCTTATTGCTTTGGGATTATGTCTCAGATCTTTAAGGTGATTTCAAACACAGTGATCATGCCCTTCTACTGTATTCTCCTGGTGTGTCAACAGCATACTGGGCTTTGTGGACCAAATTCCTATGGTTTAATTCTTAATCACACATTTGTTAGCATGGACACTTAATTTCTATAGCTTCCTGGGTGGTTTGCAGCTGATGTTTTTGAAAATAGAATTTGACTTGCTTTATATAGTCATTCCTACAAGAGAAACAGTTTTCCCCCCCATTCAGACATAACAGATTCTAATAGAAGAAAGGTGACAAATCTTGATAAGACTCAGTTTAGGTCTTTTACTTGGTAGCCCTTTGTTTGTCTGCCTCTGCCTCTCTGTGTTTATATACAGAGAACCATATTGAATGAAAAGATCTGTGGGCTAGAGTGTGGTGGCTCATGCCTGTAATCCTATTAATAGCATTTTGGGAGACCAAAGCAGGAGGATCACTTGAGCTCAGGAGTTCAAGGTTGCAGCAAGCCATTAATGTGATCATGCCACTGCATTCCACCCTGGGTGACCAACCCTGTCTCTTAAAAAAAAAATAATAAAAAAAAGGGCTGTGGATGCTTTAGAACAGATAAAAAGTGGCTACTTACCTTTTATAAATTTGTCACTTGCAAAGAGAATTCTTTATTATTTCTAGGGAAACAGACAAAATTGTACCAAGTCAGAAGAATTTTCTCTGGCGTCCCTTGGGCAAATTTGAAAATGCTCTTAGTTGAATTTGTTGTTATTACACAATAAGGTATCTGGTTTCACTTACTTTCTCAAACCAACAAACAGCATAGAGACCAGTTTTATATATACATTGTTTTTACTTGGATTTTCAAGGATAATTATATAAGTAATTTTTTTTCTCATTGATACTTTACCTGGATATAAACAAATGAAAATGTGTGTGTTTTTTTTTTAATGAATTTTTAAATTTCAGTTATACTGTACTTCACAGAGGCACTGGGCCTCCTTGCCCAACTACTTTCTTTTTTTGTTGTTGCGACAGGGTCTTGCTCTGTTCCCTTGGGTGGATAGAGTGTGGTGGCGTCATCGTAACTCACTTCAACAACCTCCAACTCCTGGGCTCAAGTGATCCTCTTGCTTCAGGCTATCCAGTAGCTGGGACTACAGGCGCAAGCCATGACACCCAGCTAATTTTTCTATTTTTAATAGAGATGGGGTCTCACTCTTGCTCAGACTGGTCTCAAACTCCTGAGCTCAAGCAATCTTCTCGCCTAGGCCTCTCTGAGTGCTAGGATTACAGGCATGAGCCGTCATGCCCAGCTGCCCAACTACTTTGTTTTGCTGAGATTTATATTTAAGGCTTGGACTCTTACCTAACTTGAGAAATTTTTTTTAAAGAGTTCTCAACAGAAACATACAACATGTGAAGCTAAAGTTTCTCAGTGCCAAAATTATGAATTGATTGCATTTTATGAGGCATGGGAAGACTTTTCCCTAATATTATGAACTCATGTCAGCATGGCTATTACAAGAATTAATTACTCCTCTCAATTTCCCTCTGTGAATATTCTTTCATTTTATATATGTACAAGAAGAACCTTTAAAAATATGCATAGAAAATGTACTACATTTCAGAAGTAATGTATGTTGGTAAATTAACATGCTTAAAAACTGGAAGAGTGTTAAAATGCTTCTCTTCTACATCAGGAAGCATTCAGAACTGTCTGAATTGAATGTAAAAGTCTTGGAAGCTCTGGAACTATATAACAAATTGATGAATGAAGCACCAGTATATTCAGTCTATTCAAAGCTCCACCACCCTCCAGCCCATTACCCACCTACATCATCTGGGGTTCCAATGCAGGTGAGCATGTTATTTGAGAACAATTTTCTAAATTATAAACAAGCTTGAAATTAAAAAGAAATATTTTAAAGCATAGTATTAAAATTTCTATGATCCATGAATAAAATTATAAAGCTTATCTTTGGTAGTTTCAAAAGCTATTGGCTAAGCAATTAATGTTTACCAGAACAAATCAGGTACTGATATTTCACAAATACATTTTAATTCAGTTTTAACATGAATGAAAAGACCATTGAATATGTGAGGGGAGCTCTGGTTCTTCATATGCTTTTGGAAGTATAAAGCTTAAATCTTTTATGTAAGTGTAAGTATAGAATATAAATCCTTTGATTTAGGGTAGTGCCCGGCATGTCAAGGTACTGATGCTGTTCCTGAACAGCAAGAAGATTTGACATCTCTCTAAAAATTTCTGTCAAGATTTTTTTGACTTACATGATTATTAAAAAGCTTAGTTAATGAATCTCTTTTGTTCTTAGAGTATGCTTTATATTTACTTTTCTTAGATGCATGACTTAAATTGTAAAAAATTTATGCATAATAAAGATGCAATGCAGACTTATGATTCTATAGCCATCCATCAATAGCATCTTTTTCCAGTACTTTTCACCTTTTTGTACTTGCCAGCTGAAGTGAATAATATTAGTATCCCCATTCTGAAGCCATTTTCAAATTTTAGCCAATTAGCGATTGAATTCAGAATAAGCTTGGATGAGCAAATTCATGTTAACTTATGAAAATTGGTATGTAAAGGTGTGTGTGAAGGAGACACCAAGGAGAAAAGGTAGAATGTGGGTGCATAATTTAGATGACTTGACACAACATAATTGTTAAGTAAAAAAAGAATAGTTACTATGGTAACTGTCACATCAGACAAGATGCATTTATCAAATATGCCATGCCTCCAACTTTTTGAAAATTACATATGAGAGTAGGAAGGGTTTCTGGGTGCAAAAGACAGCTGGAGTTTATTCAGCATTGCCTCTGTTTTCAAAGAGTTGTTTGCTGCCACTGAAAGTGGAACAAAATAGAAATGTCTGCACCATTGTATGATAAAACTACTTGATATTTGCTTCTTTGTGTGTCTGTAAAGGGTTGTCATTCCTGTGTCAGGTTTAGTTACATTCTGTTTGTAATCTGAGTTTTGCTAAGCATACTTCATTTCTTTAAAAAGTTACCTTTTTATTAGTTTGATTCTTCACATAACCTCTATCTACACTATTCACACATAACAGTATTTGAAGTAGTCAAAAGTTCGTATGCTAATTGGATAAAAATACATCTCTACTAGAAGCAGTTGGAGTAACACACCATTAGTTGTATCAGTGTAGGCCATGCATGAAACCTTGTCAGTGGATTGTTATATATCTGCTGAGGAAGTAATGTGATTACACTTAATGTAGCTTATTTGACATTTCTAGTATTCTAAATTTTCATTTGAATAGTCTTCACTTGAAAAATAGCTTAATTTAAAACTGGAGTGATGATCATTATTGTATGATAGTTATTAAACGTGCATTATTTTGATGCCATATATAGTAGGCAGTTAGTAGACCTTGTCATTAAAGAACTGCTGCTGGGAAATTAAATAAGGCACATATAAGTGTCCAAAGAGATTTAGACCATTTTTGGTATTTCCTGAAGATACACGTTCTCTTTTACTCATAACTCTTATTTTTGTCCTTTTTATCCTAAAGGCAGGAAATAAAGTAGTCATTACCAGAGAGAGCCTGGCACTCTGATACCATTTCTTTTTCAACTTTTTCTTCTAAGTTTCATTCTTAGGATGGAGAAGGATGAGTCATCCTAGGGTGGGGTGAAGAAGGCCAGCATTCTTAAAGCAACTTGAAGGGATTGTGGGTTTTCCTTCAGGGGAGTGTATAGTTTTCTGTGGCTTTAGCAAGACATATTTACTGAGTAAGAGGCAACCTGGATAGATTCCAACCTACTACTTAAAAACACACCACCTGTCTGCCTCCCAACCCCTTGTAAAATAAAAGAACCAAGCAAATCATAAATTTCTGTAGATTTGGCACTGTGATTTGGAAGTTCTCCACTTTTAGTTCTAAGGTGGATAGATTGGTGGAATCGGATTACTCCCGGAGAACTATTAACATTTTCTTTCCTTTAAGTCCTTTGAAGTTTTAAATATATTGTTAGGGAGATGTTTGGAAGATCAGTGAGTCCACTTTTTCTTTTTGGTTAATAGACATATCCAGTTCAACCACATGGTGCAAACTATATGGGTCAAAGCATTCACCAAGTAACTGTTGCCCAGAGCTATAGCCTAGGACCAGATCAGATCGGTCCACTCAGATCTCTGCCTCCAAATGTGAATTCCTCTGTGACAACACAGCCTGCTCAGACTCCATATTTAAGGTAAGTTTTGGGGAGCGGTGTTTATTTCGTATTTATATATGTTAATTTTTATAGACTTTCAGAATGAAAATATATAGACCCTTATATATTGGGTCTTCATAATAAGATGAAGTTATAAAATTGCCCATTCATAATCCCATGAAGTGAACTGGTGCTGCCCTTAGCTTTGCTGCCCATATTGAGATGGTTGCCTTGGTTTAAGCTTATAATCTGGGTCCCTGGGGCAAAATAAAGCTTACTGTCCTTTATGGGGACTAAGCCCATGATGTGCTTAGCACTATGCTATAATCAGCCTAGTGAAATAGTCCCAGACATATTTATCTGCATGTACTTCTAAAAATTAGAAAACTGTTGTTACTTTGACCCTTAAAAGGAAGTGTGTTTGAGCTGTGGAATTTGTAGTTTAATTTTTTTATATTAATACTTCTCTGAGAACCATGTCTAAATCTTTCCTTCTATTCACTTTACTGAATAGAAAATATTCAGTACAAAATATTTTTTTAGTATAATAATGTGTAAATGATCTCTAAGGTCTCCTCCCACTCATGGGTATGAGTCTTAGATATTATCTGAAAATTACATAAACCTGTTCATATTGGTGTTTATTTAAATTAAAACACAAAATTTTGATGTGCTGGGTGAAACTAGGAATTATGCAGAAAAAATTGGTATTATGTTGACATTAATCCTCCTATATTGCAAGTGATGTATTTGGTACAATTTAAAATTATATATATTTTAAAAGAAATATATTCCATAGTAGTTACAAGAACAAACATCCTGCAATTTGGTGTGCTTTTTCAGCTTAGTTTGTGAAGTGTTAATAAGGAAACTATAGTTTAGGACTATCCTGAGGTTAGAGTCAGGGTCCTATACAGATTACACTGTTCTCCCTTTCCAAGTGAAAAGTTTACAACAAAGGAAAGTTTGAAAGGTGTGTGGGGAGGTGAGATGGGCTTCTTCCTGCTAGGTTATGAGACAGGGAAAGTAGAACATGGGCTGGTGGTATATCTTGAGTCAGGGCTTCAGTTTGCATCTCCTCAGATGGTTTTTAAATGTTTTTGGTGAGTGAGAGATACTGGAAAAAGCAAGTTAAGAAGGCCTTATAATCTTTTTTTTTTTTTTTGAGACAGAGTCTCACTGTGTTGCCCAGGCTAGAGTGCCGTGGCGTCAGCCTAGCTCACAGCAACCTCAAATTCCTGGGCTGAAGCGATCAGAAGGCCTTATAATCTTACATTTTGTTTCTTTTAGAGTACTTCTCTCTTCTCATCAAATACAAAAATTACATTAACAGTATTTGATAGCTAGAGTGATTAAATCACAGAGCAGCGGAGCTGCGTAAACTTAAGATGGAAGAGACATTTTTGTCTTGATGCTTGATCTCTGACTGTAACCTAGATAATGCAAAGTGAATACATTTTGTTTTTAATTTTGTTTGTAGCACTGGACAAGACACTGTTTCCAGTCCTACCTATGTGAACCAGAACTCTAACCTTCAATCAGCTACTGGTACAGCTGCTTACACACAGCAAATGGGGATGTCTATGGATATGTCATCTTACCAGAACACTACTTCCAATCTGCCACACGTGGCAAGTTTTCCCGTTGCAGTTCCAGCTCATTCAGTTGTGCAGCAGCAAACAAATTATCATCAGCAGCCTCTCCTTTAGAAACAAACCAAGCATTATCTTGAAAGCCTTCATAAGTATATTAATCAACTCTTGTGATTCTAACTTGAAAATATTGAAAGTAAACTTTTTTCCTCTCAAAAGGACCATGAATAAACAAAGCACAAAAACCTATCTTACTCTACAAGACCATAAAAGGTTTTTTTTAGTCTAGTTTGTTTGAAATCAATCTTTTAATCAGAGGCAGGTTAAAGATGCTTCCAGTAAGTTGTGTCTTACTTTCAAATCTCTCTACATAAATCTGGACACCCAATAAGTAGCCTTATGATACTAAACAAACAGTATGAGATGGGAATGTAAAAATTTTACCTTAAAGCAACCACTGTTTCCCCCTAAAATGTCATGATAACAGCACTAAAGAACTTTAGATATTTTTTTCAGAGTTTCCCACACATTATTCTTTTAAAAGGCAAACATCTTTTTGTGTAAGCGCTTAGCTTGCCAACATATTTCCTTTTGGCTCCTTAAATTGCAGTTGTGTTTGCAGTATTGTCAGTTTTGCTCTCAGTGTTATGTTGAGTAATAATTAGCATATAATTGTCTACAGAAGGAGCAAAAGCAATTTGGAAGGAGCAAAAATGTTTTCTGTTATTAGCAGTGAAGTCCATGTAAATGCAGATGTGTGATAAAGTATTTAGCCAGTCCCCCAAAGTCATGCTAACAGTGGGCTAAGGAATGTCCCACAGAACATTTTCATTCCCTGGGGAAAAACATTTCCTTTCCTGGTATTTAGAATTGCCATTAATGACCTTTTCAAGTGACTTTGGACATTCTCTGATGGCGATATGGTCCATTTGTTTTTCTTCCTGCACTGTGGTGTGTACAGAGATGCTGCATTTCCTTTTTATGGATTTTGTGTCACTTTGAACCATTCCTAATAATTTGATGTGATATATACCAAGCATGAGTAAGTGTGTTTTTAGTGATGTATTTGGTTTCTTGTGTTTGTTTTGAGAATGTGTTATTTCTTTAAAGAAGTGATACAAGTATCATCGCAAAGCTGTCAGCATATACCAAGCTGTTGAAAAAATTGGCCATTTCTTTCAGAGGTAATGCTTAGCCTATGAAACAATAGAGAGTGATGACCTGATAGAAGTCTGTGGATTGATAGGAAGGCTATGGGAGGCAGTTTTTCTGAAGCCTACATTTTAGTTAGTTTATAGTGCTAATAGATTCCACATACTATGGGAGTTAGGTAGTAAACCAATAAGGATTGTTTTCACTCCTTAAAATTTGCACACTACTTCATCATCTACCAACTTTTTATATAACACAAAATAAAAAATGAAAATACATATGCATATGCATACATGATATTTAGACTGGGAAAAACAATGACCATAGTTTAGTTTTTAAAAAGTTACTTGCATGGAAGCAAGATTTCTATATTTGTTTTTTAAAGAAAACACTCTTTCTACTAAGAATCCATTTGAAGACAGTTCTGGAAATTTTGTCATTTACAGAAATTTGATTATATTATAACTATGTTCCTTTTTTGAAGAGACTTTATCCTAAAACAAAACAGTCTATATAATACTCGGTCTACATTTAAAAAGGAAAACAAGTGGTATTTGAAAGCCCAATTTCTGTCATTGTCTTATTTCAGATATGAGTAACTGAAAAGAAAATTTTAAACTTTAATGTCTCTTTTTCTGTTTTTCATCCAGTATTTTCCATTCATGTGAATTCAACTATATACGTATAAAAAGTATTCTAAAATGGCACCTTATTTTTTGGAAACAAATCTTCTGTTCTTTAAAAAAAAAAAAAAAGTAAAAAAATAATCCAAAGCTGCTCTTGATGATAATTAATGTTCAGTGTTCACACATATATGGAAAATCTTACATTTTTGTCTCCCAAACTATATTTAATAAATTTATTTTAATGTTTGTGTAAATATTTCATGTATGATTGTTATCTTAATTGTAAAAACTTAATTCAGCATAAATCTTTGAGCCCGTATAAATACTGCACACCCACTAAATTGGGATCAGCCAATTAAGTTCAACTAATGTAGTTTTGGAATAATAAAACATGACATATATATATAAATAGTGTATATTGGCATTTATCTCTGAAATTTTATACATGCAGAAGTTACTTTACCTTAAATTAAAAGTAATTTTATTTTTGGCATATGTAATAAATTTTGTGTTGCAGGTTGATAGTATAAAAATGCTATTAAATCTGTGTACTGATTTTTTGTTATTGTTAATAAGAAATGCAGGGTTGTTATTTTTCTTTCCTTTCTATGAGCTTATGGACTGTATTTATTTTAAGATCTGTTTATAATTAAATGTTTTCTGCCAAAGGAGTAGGCTAACTTCAGATTTCTATGTTGGGTTCATACTGTTTTATATAAAAAAAAATAATTTTTTTTATATGAAATCTTCATACATTAGAAAGATTTCCTGAAAGTTTATAATAGAATTAGTTTTATTAATGTAGAAAAATACCCCTGGGTGTTAAGTAGTTAAAACATTTATTATTTAGGATTTGAAATTATTTGCAGATACATTATTATCTTATGCTGTTTCGAGTAGTTGCTACTTAACCGTGTAATAAATTTTACTTGTGTGTTTTGAAGATGGTTATAAAGTTTCACCTTTCAAATTAAAAAAAGTTGATTATAAATGTTTTAAATATATATGGCTTAGGAATTTTTTCTTTCAAAGTTTTTCATAGTAAAAACATAAATTTTAAGGCTCCTGAGTTCTAGGAGAGGGTTTATTGAGTTATGAGAAAGCTAAAGTTATTTTTATAAGTAATTATAAATAATATAGTACCATTTTCATCTCTGCTTACATCAGTTTTAGCCAATAAATAAAGGGGAAGACTCAGTTTTAGGGATTTTTTTTTTTTTTGGTTTGGCTTAGTTTTCTTTTGAAAATTAAAGGTTTATAAGTTTTCGCCAGAAAAAGAATTATTCTAATTTTGTCAAACTAAATTTGATTTTGAGAGTTTTTTAAAAAACCTTACTTTGTCAAAAGAGAAATTATGTTGCTTACATGGTGTAGTATCCCTCCAAACTTCATGTCTGCTTGAAATGTCAGAATATGACCTTATAGTAGGCTCTCCTTATCTGCAGGGATACATTCCAAAATCTCCAGTGGATGCCTGGAACCACAGATAGTACTGAGCCCTGTATATACTATGTTTTTTCCTCTGCATACATACTCCTGTGGTAAAATTTAATTTGTAAATTAGGCACAGTGAGAGATTAACAACAAGAACTAATAATGTAGAATAGTTATAACAATATACTGTAACGAAGTTATTTAAAACTTACGAATTGTTTCTTTCTAGAATTTTCCGTTTAATATTTTTGGACCATGGTTTAGCGTGGGTAACTGATACCGCAGAAAGGGAAGGCACAGATAAGGGGAGACTACTGTGTTTCAACATAGGGTCTTTGCAGCCGTACTTAGTCAAGGACTCAAGGTGAAATCATCCTGGATTTAGGGTGGGCCCCAAGTCCAGTGACTGGTGTCCTTAGAAGAGGAGATGACACCGAGACACAGTGGAAGAGGCCACGTCAACAGGGCGGCAGAAGTTGGAGCTATGCTGCCATGAGACAAGGACTACCTGGGGCCACCGAAGCTGGAAGAGGCAAAGAATTTTTCCCCAGAGCCTTCAGAGAGAGCACGGCCCTGCCAACACCTTGATTTCAGACTTTTAGCTTCCAGAACTGTGAGAGAATAAATGTCTGTTAAGGAAACTAATACACATGGGTAAAAGTGTACAGCAAAATCTGAGTACCAGGCACTCAGAATTTTTTATATCATTGCTTAAAATTGGCCTGGGAATTCTGACAAAGTTGTCTGTAGTCTAGTAGCAGTCTTTTTATCTTTGCTAAACTAATTAATTGCATGGATAGATGAAACTAATACCCTGTTAATCCCATCATCCTATTTTGTTGATTTTTAAAATACCACATCTACATACATTTCAGTAATTGATTTCTTTATGCCTGAGGTGTTATTTTTATCCACTCCTCTACTCATCTCCAGTAGTGAATATTGAATGACAGGAGAAATGTGCAAAGGCAAACAAGAGCAAAGAAGAAATAAGAAAACTGGATGGATATTCCCCTGCAAAGGCTATTAAAGAAAGAGATTTGGTTTGTTCTTATTTTACACTGTTTAATATCCTAATGAAAAAAATTAAGGCTTTCCAGTATCTTCATAGTAAGTTAGTGACCTATTGTGTCTTGGTTTAGGGAACCAGCTACTTTTTTTTTAGATTGAGGTGAAATTCACATAACATAAAACTAACCATTTTAAACTGAACAGTTCAGTGGCATTTTAGTACATGTACAATGTTGTGCAGTCACCACCTCTAGTTCCAAAACTAGACCTTTTTGTGTCTGGCTTCTTTCACTTACTGTAATGTTTTTGCTATTCACTTTTATTGTAGCATGTTTTGGTACGTCTTTTCATGGCTGAATAATATTCCATTACATGTACATATCACAATTTATTCATCTGTTGGTGGATACTTGGGCTGTTTTCACCTTTGGTGGTTATGAATAATGCTGCTATGATTGTGTATACGTGTACGTGAATACCAGTTTTCAGTTCTTTTGGATATATACCTAAGAGTGGAAGTGCTGGGACGTATTCTACTTTTAACTTTATTTATGTATTAATTTAAAAATAGAGACGGGGTCTTGGTCTTGCTCAGGCTGGTCTTGAGCTCCTGACCTAAAGCAATCCTCCCACCTTGGCCTCCCGGAGTGCTAGGATTACGGGCGTGCGCCACCACGCCCCACCTTACATTTAGCTTTTTGAGGAACTACCAGACTTTTCCACAGCTTATTTTACACTATTACACTATTTTACATTCCCACCAACAATGCATGAGGGTTCCAATTTCTCCACATCCTCAACCAATACTTATTAATTTCTGTTTTTTTGGTTATAGCCATCCCAGTGAGTGTGAAGTTGATACCTTATCATGGCTTTATTTGCATTTTCCTAATGATCAGCGATGTTGAGCATCTTTTCATGTGTTTATTGGCCACTTGTATATCTTTTTTGGAAAAATGTCCTTTTTCCGTGTTTTTTTTTTGTTTGTTTCGAGATAGGGTGTCGCTGTGTTATCCAGGCTGGCCTTGAACTCCTGGGCTCAGGCAGTCCTCCTGCCTTAGAGTCTGTGTTTCTGTCACACAGGATGGGCCAAACATGGGGGAAACAGGAGCTCAAGGAAACTTAGGAAGAACTGTGTTTTCTAAACAGAAAAAAGCTAAATTCAAGGAATTTCTGTCAGGAAAAAGGTGACATCTAGTTGAGGCTCATTTGGTTGTGAGGAAGAGTAGTTCTGAGCGAAGCCTATGGACGTAGGGCCCACACACATAGCCTGGTTTCTCCAAGAACCAAGTTTGTTGAGAAAAAACATCCAGTCTGAGCTTGGGGTTCTGTTACATTCTGGGGGAGAGCCAAACACTTCAGAATCACGTACTGGAGTCTTCAAGATCTTACCCTTGGCAGCCTTTCCAATCTCTTCTCTCTTCTACCCTCTCATATACACTTCTAGTCTCTACTCCACCTCCAAACCCAAAGTTCCTCAAGTGCCAATTTGGCTTTTGGTACCTGTTTGGCCCCGTCCTTTTTTTTGGCCTGGAATGCTTGTGTTCACCTAATAAATTATCCTTTCAAGTATCAGCCCAGATTTCACTGGCCCCCAAACCATGCTGTGCTCCTGAAACATCTTGTAACAATGTTATGGTGGTTACCTTGTTGCATTGGAATGATCTGTTTACAGAACGTCTCTGTATTGGATTCTATAGTGGCTCATTCAATTCAAACTTTCTCCTTGTTCAGATTTCTCTATATGGAAATCAGTAAACAGGATGATAGTACTTGCCTTCCTGGGCTCCTTTGCAGCCAGGGGTGCCCATGTGACATGGTTTTGGCCACTGAGATTTAGGAAGAAGTTCCTGGGGAGGACTTCCTAGGATGAAAGAAAAAACTTTGAAAGAAAAGACTTTACATTTCTTCTGGCTTAGAAAGCAGAATGCAATGCCAGGAGATACAGCAACCATATTGTGAGCATGAGGAAGAAAGATACGATGGCTCAGGAAGATAAAAGGTGTCTCTGGTTCCTTGGTGACAGCTTTATGGGCTGTACCAGTTCTAGACTGTCTTCCTCTGGACCTATTCATATGTGAGAAAAGCTCTTATCTGTTATGTTTATTTGTCTAAACTACTGTTAATAGGGTTTGCTATTTGTATCTGAAAGCATTTCTACCTCTACTAGGTCCATAGAATTTTTCAGATGTTGGAGCTGTGTTTTATTCATTGTTGTGTTAATGTTTGTTGAATAAAGAATGAAAATGGATTTAGTACCTCACAGTGCCTGGTATTCAATAAATGTGAATTTTCTTACCCTTGTGCTTGTTTATAACCATTCCATTCCAACATTTCTCAAATCAGGATGTATTTGATAGTGGATGAACATGTATTGTAGGATTTCATTTTATTCTCTTACAGCTCTTTAATCGTTGATACACTGAAAAATCCAAGTTGTCTTAGAATCAAAGGCATATGGTTTTCCTTTTAATAAGAGACAAAGGGGACTGGGGTCTGGTCTAAGTGTCAAAAAGGACAATGGCTTTGTTTTATGTTGTTTGTCTTTTAAGTATCTTAGCATCTCCAGTGCTCATGGATGGTTTCCAAAATACCACGCTCCTTTCTCCATTGGGTCCAGAGATTGCAGCAGAGGCAGAAGCACAGTGAACATTTCCTGTATATCAGGACACAGTATGTCTCAGAAAAATAGAAAATGAGGAATTTTAATATCTGGAATTTACATATTTTAGCACCTTAATTTGAATTTTTAGAAGAATACTTCCTTTAAACATTATAGAAAGAATTTGCATAATTTATGATAACTACCTAAAATGGCAGAATGAAGATGATGAAGGGTAGAGGGGATCAGATCTTATGACTGTCTAGTTTAAGCAAGTTTTCCTTCATGTAGAGGATCATTTTGTGGCTTGGAGTTTTTTACTCTCCTTTTTTCCTGTAAGAGGATTGTATGTGTCTGCGCATGTTCTTGACTCCTGGAGTATTATGTCCTCATTCAGTGCTTTGGGGATTGGTGTTATGTGTTAGGCAAAGAGATCTGAGCAGAAGCCTAAGAGATATCATGAACTTCCTGTAGCTCTCTGGCTTCTGCTCTATTGAGGGCCAGTATGTCCCACATTGGGGCTGCTTTTTGTCAACTTGGGCTTAGGAATGGGAAGATAAGGAGAACAGAGCCACAGCCTGGACCAGAACACTAGGCTACATAGTGGTGTAATCCACTGAGATTTTAGAGTGATTTGTTGCGATAGCAAAGATGGCAAATATGCCTGGGAAAAGAAATGTAGATTTTAAAATTTAAATTAGCTAGTTGGTAGCATCTCGATATAATTCACTATTTAAAAGATGTGTAAGTGTGATTCATCTTCACAGTGTTATACTTACAAGATAGATTTTGGATTTTATTTCCATTGCCATCTGAATCATTTGTATCTTACAGAAGTATACTGAGAGAATAGCATTTTCACTGGGTTCTGTAGAATGTAAAGATTTTTTTGTTTCGTTTTTTGTTTTTTTGAGACAGAGTCTTGCTCTGTTGCCCTGGGTAGAGTGCAGTGGCGTCATCATAGCTCACTGCAACCTCAAACTCCTGGACTCGGGATCCTCCTGCTTCGGCCTCCCGAGTAGCTGGGACTACAGGTGCGCACCACCACACACAGCTGATTTTTCTGTTTTTAGTAGAGAGCGGGTCTCGCTCTTGCTCAGGTTGGTCTCAAACTCCTGAGCTTAAGCGATCCTCCCACCTCAGCCTCCCAGAGTGCTAGGATTACAGGTGTGAGTGAGCCACTGCGCCCGGCCAGAATGTAAGTTTTTTAGGGTGAAGAAAATAAACACTTTTTAATCCAATTTCTTAAAACTTAATAATCTTTAATATCCTGAAGGTTCATGGCTTATGTGCCTTTTGAACAGATTTTCAGTGTTAGGAACGGAACACCGGGGAAGGAGGAGAGGTAATTCTGGAGAAATTCCTTAGAACAAGAGAAAATAGAACCTCTAAGTTGAAAACTCAAAAATTTATGCCACAATTGTTTGGACACAAACATAAAAGGTCAATTGACAAACGCATAATATGCTATTAAGCACATATGCCACTATTGTGATTTTGTTTGCTCCTAGGTTAAAAATACAAACAATATTCTAGATGCATGGATCCCCTAGATGAAATGTGTTATTTGACTTTTAATTAAGAAACATACTGTCATTTTATGATCCTGAGCTCTGTGACTTTTGCAAATCATGCCTTTTTTAAAAAAGCACTTTGGACAAGACTTTGTAGGAAATAGTCTTAAAATGTATTTATCAAGTAACAGTAAAGTTTATGAAGAGAGTATTTGTAGCTGACAAAGTGATTCAGCAGTGTTCAATGTTTTAGCAAAGAAGGCAGAGTATAATAGCAGTTACTTGCTCTTGAGTAATTCATTCTCTTGAGCTCAGTTTCCTAATTTTCTAAATGTGGAGTTTGTCCTAAATGGTTACTAAAATCCCTTCCAGCTCTAAAATTTTAGGATTTTTAAAAATTTTTATTTGAAATAGTTTTATATTTACAAAAAGTGTGAAGGATAGTACAGAGAATTCCACACCTAGTTCCCTACACCTTACTGTGGTACATTTGTCACAATTAATGAGCCAATACTGATACATTATTATTAATTAAATTTCATACATTATTCAGATGTGCTCAGTTTTTATCTTATGTCCTTTTTCTGTTGCAGGATCCCATCCAGGATATAATTACATTTAGTCATCCCCTTAGATTCCTTTTGGCTCTGACAATTTCTCAGACTTTCCTTGTTTTTGATGACCTTGCCAGTTTGGAGGAGTACTTGTCACATATTTTGTAGAGAGTCTCAGTTGAGACTTGTCTGACATTTTCCTCACGATTAGACTGAGGGTGTGGGTTTTGGAAAGAAGACCACAGAGGAAAAGTGCCATTCTCATCATGTTACGTCAGGGGCACATACTATCAACCTGTCTTCACTGTGGATGTTGATCTTGATCGCCTGGCTCAGGTAGTGTTTGTCAAGTTTCTCTACTTCCCCCTTTCCATACTATACTCTTTGGAAGGAAGTTACTATGTGCAGCCTCCACTTAAGGGGTGAGAATTTATTCCTCCCTTCCTTGAGCGTGGAGTATCTGCATAAATTATTTGGAATTCTTCAGAATGGGAGATTTGTCTCTTCTCCCCCATTTAAGTATTTAGTCATTTATTTTTATCACTATGGACTCATGGATATTTATGTTATACTTTGGGTTGTATTTCAATACTATTATTGCTCAAATTATCCCAGCTTTAGCCATTGGGAGCTCTTTCAGTTTGCTCCGATGTCTCTTTGACATATCCCCGTCATCGTGGTTTTGTTTTTTGGGTGGTACATAGAATAGAATACATAGAAGTATACTAACTCATGTATATACATGTATCTATAAATATTTCTATATAACTTTCTGTATCTATATTAAACTACACCTGAGTTGATACAGATATTTCTGGCTCTAACCGATTACCGCCTGGATCATTCTTGCCTCCTCCCCTTGCTTAACCAACAGTGGAAAGTCTAGCTCCCATCATCTGCCACCCACTTATTGAACTGTTTCATTCCAGTATATGTGTATTGTGATTTCAGAATTGTTAACCCACACTCCGCAGAAACAAATGTATCATCTGTAGTACAGCACTTATACACAGCCCCTTTTAGCCTTATGGTCTCCACTCATTTCCAAAGTTACTTAGGCCAGCACCCTTTTCTTCCATGCTCTCCAGTGATGATGTTTCATATATTTGTAATACAGTTATATTCTTTTGTCTCATTCTGCATTCCATCCTGGAATCTCCCAACATCCCCAATGATTTTTTTTTAATTTGCGTATATTGAGGTTCACTCTTCATGCTGTAAAGTTTTACAGGTTTTGACACATCCATGTCAGGTAGCCAGTATCATACAGCATAGCTTCATCACCCTAAACAAATCCCCTGTGCTTCACCTATTCAGCCTCCCGTCTCCATCACTCTCTCCAGAACCACTGTTCTGTCTACTGTCTTCATAGCTTTGCCTTTTCTAAAATCTCACTTGAATGTAATTGTATAGTATGCAGCTTTAGTCTGGCTTCTTTCACTTACCAATATGCATTTAAGGTTTATCCATGTTTTTTCATGTCTTGTTAGCTGAATAGTATTCCAGTATATGATTAGACCATGGTTTGTTCATCCATTCACCCATTGAAGGACATCTTGGTTGCTTCCAGTTTGGGGCTATTATGAATAAAGCTGCTGTTAAACATTTGCGTGCTGGTTTGTGTGTAGACATAAGTTTTCAGATCGGTTGCATAAATACTTAGGTACCTGATTGCTGGATTGTGTGGTAAGACAGTTTAGCTTATTAAAAAACTGCCACACTGCGTTCTGAAGTGCCTGTACCATTAGAATTCCCAACAGCAATGAATGAGAGTTCCTGTTGCTCCTTATCCTTTACTAGGGATTGGTGGTGTCATTTTTTTCCCCAGTCATTCTAACAGGTGTGTAGTGGCATTGCATTGTTGTTTTAATTTGCATTTCCCAATGATAAATGATGTTGAGCATCTTATCATATGCTTATTTGCTGTCACCTTTGGTAAGGTGTATGTTCAGATCTTTTCATTTTTTAATTGGGTTGCTTATTTTCTTATTGTTGAGTTTTTAGAATTATTTATATACATTATTTTGCTTACAAGTTCTTTATCAGATTTGTGAATTGTAACTAATTTCTCCCAGTGTGTGACTTGTCTTTTTATTCTCATAACAGAGTCTTCCACAGAGCAGAAAATCTTAATTTTAATTAAGCCCAACATCAATTTTTACTTTCTTGGATCATGCTTTTGGTTGGTGGTATTATTTAAAACCTCATCAGAGTCACGTAGATTTTCTCCTAGAATTTTTATAGTTTTGCATTTACATTTAGGTCTGTGATCCATTTGGAGTTAATTTTTCTATAAGGTCTAAAGGATTTTTTTTTTTAAATAACAGCTTTATTGACATATAATTCACATACCATATAATTCATCCATGTAAAGTATACAATTCATTGTTTTTCAAGTATATTCACAAATGTGTGCAACCACCACTATAATCATTTTTAACCACTATAACCACCACTATAACATTTTCTTCACCTGAAAAATAAGTCCTTTACCCTTTAACTATCATCTCAATATCACCCCAGACTCCCAAGCCCTAAGCAACCACTAATCTATTTTCTGTTTTTATAGATTTGCCTATTCTGGACATTTCAGATAAATGGTATCATATAACATGTGACCTTTGTGACTGACTTCTTTCACTCAGCATGTTTTTAAGGCTCGTCCATTTATATAGAAAAAATTAGCCAGGCATGGTGGCGCATGCCTGTAGTCCCAGCTACTTGGGAGGCTGAGGCAGAAGGATCGCTTGAGCACAGGAGTTTGAGGTTGCTGTGAGCTAGGCTGATGCCACAGCACTCTAGCCCAGGCAACAGAGTGAGACTCTGTCTCAAAAAAAAAAAAAAAAAAGAAAAAAAAATTGGGTTGTTTGTGTTTTTATTATTGAGTTGTAAGAATTTTTTATATATTTTAGATACAAGTCCATTATCAGATACATGATTTGCAAATATTTTCTCCCATTCTATGGGGTGTTTTCTCACTTTCTTGTTAGTGCCCTTTGAAGCACACAAGTTTTTAACTTTTTTGAGACAGCGTCTCGCTGTGTCAGCTAATTTTTTCTATATATTTTTAATTGGCCAATTAATTTTTTTCTATTTTTAGTAGAGACGGGGTCTCGCTCTTGCTCAGGCTGGTTTTGAACTCCTGGCCTTGAGCGATCCACCCGCCTTGGCCTCCCAGAGTGCTAGGATTACAGGTGTGAGCCACCGCATCTGGCCTAAAAGTTTTTAACTTTGATGAAGTCTAATTTATTTTTTCTTTTCTTGTGCTTTTGGTGTCATGTGTAAGAATCCATGCTGAATCTAAGGTCATGAAGATTTACTCTTATGTTTTCTTCTAATAGTTTTATCTTTTTAGTTCTTTCACTTAGGTCTTTGATTCAGTTTAATTTTTGTATATGGTGTGAGATAAGGATCTAACTTCATTTTTTCTGCTATGGGGCTGGGTGTGGGGACAATCTCTCTGAGTTACATCACTACTTTAGATGCTGAGTAGGGAGGAGCAGCAGTTCCAGGTCCTTTGGTTTGCCTCTCCATGAGCCAGGAGCAATCAGGGCTGCAGTATTCCAAGTGGTGCTGTGGCCAAGGTACAGCCTCCACCTCATGCAGTTAGTGGCTAATCAGAAGAAGGGAGCCCCCGCCTCTCTGCCATACTTGCTTAGAACTTAGCCCCAGCAATAAGTAGCCAGGGGCTGAGAAGCAGGATGATAAATGCTGATGTTTTGTCCCTCCCAGGAAGATAACCCTCCAACTGGGAGCTGAAGGGAGAGGGAGCCCTGTGTTCTTGGCTGCACCAGTGTGGAGTGAAATTTCCTTCTCTGAGCTGGAAGCTGGGAAGGAGGGAGTAGGTCTTGATTCAAATACCACAGATTCCTTTTTCTTACTGAGTTTTGACAGATTTTCTTGAATAAATGTTTCTTCATTTGCTGGGTACCCTTACGGCCATTTCCAGAGGTTTAACTGGTTGTGTGTATGTGTTTTAATAATGTTCACCAGTTTGACTGTGGAGCGGGTGTTTAGAGCTCCTTGTGCCATTGTGCCTCTGTGGATTTTGTTTTGATAAGTAAAAGTCACTCAGACTGTGGGCAGTAGAAAACCAGACAATTCAAATTCCAGTGCCCACATAGTAATTCATTCTATATATACTTATTAAGTATCAACTATGAAAATGGCTCAGAACTAAATATGAACTGGAACTAAAGCAGGGATGTCTGCCTTGTTAGACACACCATTACCCATATACTCTGCAGAGTATCTACTATATGTAAGATCCAAGAATAGAAGATAAAATGCTAAAAATATATTCTGAAAATTAGGAGATTTTCACAAAAAGAGAACTAATAAACCAATGCAGCCTATGTTAAGTGCCCAGAGAATAAATGCTCCAATTTTTCAGGAGCACAAGAACTATCCAGGGCTGGAGTGGTCAGGGAGGGTTTCTGTGGAGGGAAGAGTGAGCCGAGCCGGTTTGGAGGAAGAGTAGGATTCTGCTGGGTGTGCAGGCAGGTTTCCCGGAGGGACTATTCCAAGGAGGCATTCCAAGGCAGAGGTGTTGAGGTGGGATTGCATTTGGTATGTTTGGGTAATAATGAGTAGACCTGCCAGCTTGCTGGAAGGTTTGTATAGAGAGATCAAGTTGGAGAAATGAAGTGGTGGGTGCCCAGAAGTGAGGTGGGGGATGTTTGATTATTGGACCAGGGAGTTTGGACCTTACCTTAGAGAAGAGTGACTTGGGCAAAAGAAACTTTAGGGAAATGGCTTTACCTGTAGTGTGCGGATGGAATGAAGTCTGCGTGTACATGCACGCATGTTTGTAGCTCATAGACTAGGAAGCCTGAGGCAAGGAGACTAGTTATAAAACTGTAACAAAGTTTGGATTAAGTGAAGGGGGTAGGAATGGAAATGAAGTGTCTGGTGGATGGTTAAATGTAACATGGACCTCAGTAAGGCCAAGCAATTGTTAAAACAAATGTGGCAGTTGTTTCCAGAAATGAATAAAATCCTAGAATGCAAGGTGAGATAGGCTGGTTTAGAGGTTTGAGATACTATGTGTATTTTAATGATGGAATTCTTCTTCAGTTACTATAGTTAAAAGGAGTCTCTTTATTTTTGTATTTGCATATATTTTTTCTTTCCTCTTCTGATTACTTCAGCTTCTTGCTCTTCATAATCCCTTTTAATTTGATCACAAATTAATTTGTATTTGCAGGGGGAAACCAACGGCAAAGGTTGTGTGTGGTTTCAAGGATGAGTTTCCTCCCTTGAAAACAGGTATCCCCGCAGAAAAGGGAGGCACGCGGTCAACTCTTGCTTGCTTTTTAGCAGGTCTAACGTGACCTTCAAAACTCCTTAGGACATGCTGGTCTGTGGCCGGGCCACATCTCCCGTCAGACTCGGGCTGGCACGGTTTCCCACGGCTGCCTGCATGTGTGTGACTCGCGGCTCTGAGGATAGAGTTGCCAAAACAATACAAAAACACGGTCCAAAAGCAAACCACATCATCTCGTGCTTTTACCACAGTGGGCTAGTGAGTGAAGGCTCGGAAGGTTGGTTCTGCTCCTGCCCGTTTAAAATTCCAGTGCAGCAAACACGCACACCCGCTCGCTGGGTTCTTCCCACTCCCGCCACACTGCACCAGCTTCCCTCCTCAAGTCCTGATTCATGAACCGTGCCACCTTTGTCTCATTTTAAACTGTGCAGACTATTTTAATCCTCCCACCCCCAGCCCAGATTCCCCCTCCCTTCATCCTCTGGAAAGCTCAGATGTAAAGCGCTCGCTGGGTGGGAGAGCGCTTCTCCCCAACCGCTCGGGAAGGCGAGATCCCGAGAAGCCCCCTCCCCGGGACCCCGCTGCGGGCGCGGGGGAAGCGCCTCGGTCCCTTTAAGGTGCCGCGCTCTCCGAAGTGCGGGCAGGGAGCCCGGGAGCCGGCGCGGGTCCCGGAGCCAGGTGGGAAGTCCTGTCGCCTTCCTTGCCCCTCCGCCCGCCGCCCGGCCTCCGGGGGCCAGCGCGCCCTCCGCCCACCGCGCACGGGCGGGCCATGCGGCGGCTTTGAACCATGTCCTCCTCCTCCTCTTCCTACGCCAAGAACGGGACCGCGGACGGGCCGCACTCCCCCACCTCGCAGGTACCGCCCCGCCTCCGCCTCCCCCACGCCGCCTCCGCCGCCAGAGAGCGCTCCGCCTTTGCGCCTGGCGCGCGCGGCCCCCAGTCTCGGGAGTCGGCAGCCCCTCTCCCCCCACCCCCCTCTCCGCGTCCCTTTCTCCTCCGCTCCTCCTCTTTCTCCTCCTTCTCCTCCTCTCCCTCCTCTGGGTCTCTGCGCTCCCGCTCCGGAGCCCGCAGCCTCCCCCAGCCGATGCCGGGGACTCGGACCCCGCACCCTGAGAGTCTTTGTTAATGGATGTGGTGGGTGCTGCCGGGCTGCCCTCCTCGGGCTTCCCCTCGGCCGTCGAGGCTTGCGGGGGGTGGGGTGGGGGTGGGGGCTGTATTTGGGAGTCGCGGAGGAGACTCGGGTGCGGGCTCTGGGGGACCCCAGGGAGCTGGTCCGGAGGCGGACTCCAGCCGGGGGTGGTCGCCCCGCGCCACGCTGCGGTCCTCACCGGCTTCTCTCTGGCCCCGTGTGTCGAGTCCAGGTGGCCCGAGGCACCACAACCCGGAGGAGCAGGTTGAAAAGATCCGATGGCAGCACCACTTCGACCAGCTTCATCCTCAGACAGGTAGGAGGAGGAGGCCGAGCGCGGCTCCCACGTGCGGGAGCGGCGGGTCCTGTCCCCGCGCGCGCCTCTTCCCGGCCCGGCCGGGTGCTCGGGCTGCAACCCGCGCTCTCCAGCCTGGGCGCCCGAAGTCTTCGGGGCGAGGCGTCCCGGCGCCACCCCGTAATTTGTGCGTGTGGACACAGGTCGGCGGGGACCTACCGGGCTTTGGTCAAAGACATTGAATTTAAGAGCTGGAAATATGTCTGGTGACACTTTCGGTGCGAAACGTCTTTAAGTCTTGTAACTTGACTTAGAGTAACAGAGCCCCAGGGGCCCGGACCTGGTTTGATTCGGGTCGAGCGTCAGTGGTTTCTTCTAGTTTGTCCTGTTTTGAAGATTCTTTTCTCTCTGGATCTTGAGGGAGATCTCCGAGCTGTGGCCATAAGAAAGACACAGTGAGCAGAAAGTTTGGTCTCACTTTGGGACCGCTTCTTTGATTCGCTTAATTAGGGAAGGATGGCCGGATCTGGGTAAATCGAAATAAGCGGAAAGCCAGCGCTCAGTTCTCTGGGTCTGGGTGGAACCGCACTTCGTATTTGTTTTCTTAATGCTTGCTTTCTTCTGCCTGGTCCTGGTGCGAGTTATTTGTGCTCGGCATCGCCGGTAACGCTGAATGTTCAAGTGCCTTTCATCTTGACGCAGGAAATTGGTCCTCAATTTTCGTACTGTTCGTGTGCCGTTAATGAAACCACCCCTAGATGCTGGGTGCTAGAGAGATAATGCAAAAGTAAGTCACCTTGATCTCTCTTTGGAACAGAAACTGTCCGGGTGTGTGTGTTCTGGGTGACCTAGGAAGACTTTGGTCATCGCACCAAGAAGCTTTTATCCCGGGTTCTGCTGTGGGCTGTTGGAGTGACCTTGAGAGATTCTTTTCTCTCTAGGTCACTCAGCACATTGTGTAATGTGTTTTTAACCTATGATGGCAGCTGTGATGTGTTTCTTTAGTGATTTTCATCAATTTAAACATATCAACGACTAGTGTGGGCTTTAGATTCAAAATTGGACTGCGACCTCTTCTAAAGGTTGTGTAAAGCGTATTTAGGTGATATTTATTATGCAGAATTTCACTTTCTGTAGAAACAAATTATTACTGCCACTCTTTAAATTATTACTACCACTCTAAATCAGTGAGCACTAAGCATGCGCATTATTAAAATGAATACATTTTGGATTCTAATTTCATTCTGAAAGTGCATTCTATCCCCTTTGCAATATTTAGGTTATTTATGTATTTGATAAGGCAAAAAATTATTCATCTTAAACACATTTTTGAGTTATGAAACTGTTTGAGATCTTGCTGATGTTTATTTTGTAGGTGCCTATTTTTGGTAATGTTTTATTGTTGTGAATTCTTGGAAATACTAATTATACAGCAGTTTATTCCATGAACTGTTTGACTGAAAGTTTTGAGTTCATCTGTACCATCACCGAACTAATGCTTTATTCTTCCAAACACAAACAAAACAATATTCTTTCTAATATTCATATTCTTTCCTCAATTTATACCCATAAATGAGATGATGTATATATAAGTTCTTGTAAAGTGTGCTTCTATGTGCTGGCGTAAAAAATGTAAAAAATATTGCATGCTAAATACTTTTGGGAGTAATATGAACCAATGTAGATTTTTGGAATAAATATATTTCATAAATCTATCTGAAGCTGGAATTCATTGATTTGACAAAATGATCTAATTTAAATTCAGGAGTTAATTGTAATTGTATTATATACACGTAATCTTCCTATTTTTTGGCACAAAAATAGTACCTAATTTTTGTGAGCCCTTTACAGCTCAGTGAGTATCCTACACATGATCTCATTTAAATGACATCATACAGACTTCTATAATGGCTACAATAAAAATAACTGTGAGATTTATATTTCTTTCATGACATGAGAAATGATTGCAAGTGGAATTTAACAGTATCTTTGGAATAAAATTAAAATTTTTACCCAAATGCCAAAATTTTTTTTTTTAAAAAAGCATAACAGCTGTTTATGTTAATAGAGCTTCATTATTATAGCATGATCAGTGATTTATTGATATTTGAATTCTTGATACATTGGAGTGATTTAATTTCTTGGTGCTATTTCACAGTCTGTGTGATGCCTTGGCAAAGAAGTTAGTAGGGATACCAGTAGAAATAATTTTGCTCATTTCTTTGTCGTATCATTTACAAATATGAGAAGGAAAAACTTTCACTTAAAAAAAACTGATGTTTTGCATTGGATGGGGAAGACTGGGCTGGTGGTGAAGGACAGAGGGCAGTTGGTAAACTCACTCAATAAAACAATATTTGTTCTCTGAGCCAGTTAAACAGTTCATTGTTTATGTGTATACATGCACATATATGCGTGTGCACACACATACACATGCACACATTTCAGTCGGCCAGAAAACAAACTAATAAAGAGAGCCTGCTTCCATCTGAGGACTGCTCACAAAGTCCCTCAGGCATCTTTGACCTTGTTTCCTGGTCTACACGATTGCTGGCCTCCACAATTTAGGGAGGATGGAGGTTTTGGAATGAATCCAGGGAACAACTAAATGGTTTCTTTGAGGAAAGGTGAGAAGATCAAATATTTTGCCACTGAAAGGAAAGAAAGCTAGGGGTGACCCAGAAATGATCTTCAAAGTGTACACAAAGGCATTCTTTGGAAATGTGATGAAGTGTTCTTGTTCTTTATTGAGGATGAAACTCAAGAATTGACTAGAAACAGAAAGGAATGATTTTTTACAGCAAGACTTTCCTAAGAGTGTTGCTATCATTGGAATGGCTTTTCAAATGAGGCTGTAGAATTTTCTCCCAGGAGATCCATTCATACAGGCTACTCATGAATGAATTATTTATTTATGTTTTAAATTTTTAGGAACATTTAAATATTTGCTATGTGCCTGGCACTATGTTAAATATTATGGGGGAGGAAAGAAAAGATGGAAGAAACACGGACCCTGTACACAAAGATTTTGTGATGTAATTATTGAGACAGATGTATGCAAACAATACAGTGAGATGTAACAAGGAGTGAGAAGGTGGACATAATGATCATGTGCACTGAGTATGGAAATACCCATGGAGGTCCCTGCACCTGCAGTTTATGTAGTAGAGTACTCCAGGTTAGTTCCCTATCCCTGGGCAGGTAACCCACTGGGGTTTGAAGAGAAAATCTGATCAGAGTGAGATTACTTTGTTGTCCTCTTCTTGTTAAGTCTGCCCTTGGCAGACTGCAAAGTTGTACGTGGCCTGTCCCCTATCTGCTTCCAGCCTCGTGTAGAGCCATGGTTTCCTGTCTTTGAATGCAGAGTTTCAACACACCATCCTCCCTCCTGCCATAGGCCCTTTGCATATGCTGAGCCCTCTGTGTGGGAGGCTCTTGCTCTCTCTTCTGCCTAGTTAACTTTTAATCTTTCTTGAGATCTAACAGTTTAGTATTCACTTACTTTTCTGACCTTGTTGATAGGGTCAGTTCCCCACCTAGGGGCTCCCAGAGTTCCCTGTGCCAGTTTTCAATAGCACCACCAATATTATTAATATTTAACACATAGATTTCTCTGTTAATGTCTTTCTCCCCATCCAGATACTGAGTTCCACGAGGGCAGGGATGTGTCTGCATTTGATCTTTTTTGTATTCTCAGCATCTAATATAGTATATGTTCAATAAATACTCATTTGAATGAATGAAGGAGTGAATGAATAGAGGGTTAACCATACGTTTTAGGTATGAGGTTCTGCTTCAACATTAAATGCTTTGTTTAATGGGGAGACATCACTTTCTAACAAACCTCCGAAAACTTGGTGGCTTAAAACAACAATTTTTTATTTCTGTATGCTGACCAGACGGTTCTGCATCATGTGATGTTATCTGGACACTAGATGGCTGGAAGGTCCAAAATAGCCTCACACGTGTGGCTGGCAGTTGGTGCTGGCTGCTGGCTGAGAACTTAATTAGAGCTTTTGGCAGGGGCCTTAGTTTTCCTCCACCTGGGCCTCTCAACATGGTTGATTAAGCTTCCTAATAATATGGTAGCTGGGTTACAAGAAGGAGCATCCCGGGAAGTAAAGGGGGGAGGTGTAGCTCTCCAAAGACCCAGTTTCAAAAGCTACATGACATCGCTTGTCTTGCAATCTCTAAGTCAAAGCAGGTCTCACTGTCTGCCCAGTTTCAAGGGGAGAGAAAATAGATTATATTTTCATGGGATGTGACAAGGTCACATTACAAAAGAGCACGTAGGTAAAAAACAAACAAACAAAAAACAACATAGCAAGTCAGATTCAGTGTTAATAGTACAAATGGAGGAATTTAAAGATTATTTAATTTATATAGTAAATTAAAGGGAAAATATATGTTTATTTCAGTAGAGGCCAAAAAAGTATTTGACAAATTTTATCATTTTATAAGTTAAGAATAGAAGGAAGCTCCATAAATCTAATAAAAATTATCTACTAAAACCTCACAGCAAGCATCATATTGACCAGAGAAGGTAGAAGCAACATGTGTATTCAGTGATCAGTAAATGAGTAAATAATGGTACAGTAGTCCACTAATCCATGACTTTGCTTTCCATGGTTTCAGTTACTGGACGTCAACCAAAGTCTGAAAATAGGTGAGTACAGTACAATAAGATATCAAGAGAGAGACTACATTTCACAGAACTTTTATTTATAGTATATTGTTAAAATTGTTCTTCTTTATTATTAGTTATTGTTAATCTCTTACTGTGCCTAATTTATATATTAAACTTCATTATAAGTATGTGTGTATAGAAAAACACACTATGCATGGAGTTGGGTAGTATCTACAGTTTCAGACATCCATTGGGGGTCTTGGAATGTATCCTCGGTGGATAAGGGGGGCTATTATGTATCTATACTACAGAGTACTATTTAGCCATTAAAGAAAAAATGAAGTAGATCTGCATGTAATGATATGGAAATGCATTTAAGACACTCACTTGAAATGCATTCAAGAGAAAAAAATAAGTTACAGAATAATATATAATCATATTTCATTTAGAAAAAGAACATGTGTAATGGTAGATAAGGTTGCAGCCGTCTTTAGAACTGTTTACCTTAGAGCAAGGAACTTATATTTTTTAAGATATGCTAGTCAGATGATCATTACAATAATTCAATGAACCTACACTATATTTAGAAATCTAAAACATACTCAGATTCTAAATCGATACTATAATAAAACCAGTTGGCAAATAAATTCCTTGGGTTCTTATTTGAGCACTAGTTATAGACATGTTTCTCTGATGAAATGCAAATTCATCAACAGAAGGTAGATGCTTTGTGCATAGTTCTAAGAATAATCATATGCCTAGAGGCATGTATATATGCAAAATATATCCGTAAGCTTAGAATCACAGAATTTTAGAACAGGAAGAGATTGCAGAAAGAAAATACTTCAGTCTCTCATTTCAGATGAATAAACCTAGGCCCGAGGACATAAAGGTCATACCACTAGATAGTGGTAGAACTGAAACAGGGGACCCTGGCTTAGACTCCGCTAGTTTTTTCATCACAACCTACTTTATCCCTGAATAATCAAGCCAGAAACACAAACTCACGCAGATGTGGATATATGAAAGGACATATGGAGCCTATGCCTTTTAGATTCCGGAAATGTTCTTAATCTATATGGTTGCTGTGAAGAACAAAGCATCAGCTGAAGAATTTGGAGACTGTAGTTTCTTCCCATTTGCATCATGGACGGAATTTTTGTTTGCATTCTTCATAGTCTGTGCGGGATTATTAGTCTCCTGCTAGTTCCTCCCCTTGGCTGTGCCTGCCTGGAAGCCCACTGACCTGGGAGCCTGGGAAACAGCTGCAGGCCATGGCCCCCCTGGGATCGAAAGCAGAGCCCGGGAAGGGGAAGGGGAAGAGTGGATATGAGGGGAACAGGCCGGCACTGGCACAACCATTTTTATGTTTTAGCCGCATGGAAAACAATGATGAATTCTCATCAGCAAAGTTGAAAGTTTTTACTTGCTTTGTAAGTAGAACTTCCATGCTCAATGGTAAAGTTACAGTGGACTTTGAGGAAAAGTTCTCACTTATTTCTTTTGTGAATTTTTTGTGGAATGAATCTTCCCAAATTAATATTGATAGAGCAAGTGAGAACTCCGACTCTCTTGCCGCAAACTGTGCTTTGTTGGCTTTTGGACTTGAATAAATGGAATTGAATTTATAAAGCTCCTGACTGAGAAATGTAATTACTGGGCAGATAACCAGTTAATCAATCATTTTTACTTATCTCTGACTCTCAGTTTTTGGTGTACAAAGTTGCCTAAATTTCATTTCTGTAGTATAAAGAACTATTTATCCTTCAGTTTAGAGTGCTAAGATTTTATTGAAACTTAGATAAATTCTGAAGCAGATTTTCATCTTTCTAGAAAATTATAGGAAACTGGGTGGACAAAAATGACCTTGGCTTTGCTTTGGCCCTCTCTCCTTACTTACTCTGCATCCTGCCCCAGACAGGGCTGTGCCTGGGTATCAAGGAGCAGATACTGCTCCCTCAACAAGGGAAGAAAGCAAGTGCAAGCTGAAGAGCATGCAGTTTAGTGAAACCACATGGTGTAGCTAGTCGCAGAGCACAGTCTTGCCACTCCTGGTGAGTCTGCTAACTCAGTGGGCTTCCCTGCGTTGGATCCATCTTGCCTGGCTATAGCCATGGCATTGTCCAAGCTCATCTTCTTCCTCAGAGCTTGGCCCTCTCTTTATATCATTTCTGAAGCTCAGACTCAGAACAAAGCATACGTCCTAACCGGGGCAAGTGGCTTGCAACTCACTCAGATTCACTGAGGACTCCAGGGAATGTGTTCAGACCTGTGGGGAGCGGGACATGCAGGCCTCATTCTGCTCCGTAGCTCCTGTGTTTGGCCTCTGCATGTTTGTTAGCCGCATTTTGGAGCGGGGTGCCTACGAGAACAGTGCCACCCTCTCTACTTGCTTTCCGTTTGTTGGAGCTTCCTTCTCGGCCAAAGTGTGCGTGCGGAGAATGGGTTACAGGCCTCGAAACATCGATCCCCTGAGCTGGTCCTTCTGTGGGGTGTGTCTGGCATAGGCCCAACCTCTGCACTCTTTTCTCTTCCCTGGAACCCAGTGTGTTGCACAGATGTTTCCTCTGTGGGCCTTGGCAGGACAAAGTTTACAAAACCTTGCTTTAACCATCCCCAGGCACATACTCTTTATTATACCTCTCCAAATTATTAATATTAATAGAATACATCAAATTGGTAAGTCCTCAAGAATAGCTGGGCTGCTATCCCCAGCGAACCCCCATTAAAACACATTCTGGTTTGAGTAATCGGTTTTGCCCTGTCTTCACACAGTTACATCCTTGTCATGAGCCAAGACAACAGTGGGGTAAAAGACAGTACTCTTCGTTCTAGATGAGCGCAAGTTCCAACTCTGACTACACAGACACACATTAGGAATTTCGCATGGATTTAGTCATGTGTACTGTGGGGAGGGAGGTCTGGAAATGGAAGCCTGAATTAGTGAAAAGGCTAATGATAGATTTGATTTTAAGGGAATACTGTAGTTTTATTGCTTTTAAGTAACAGCAATGACAAGCTGTGTGCTATGGCAACCTGCCTTCAGAATAGATGAGGCTGATGTGTTATCAATACCTGGCTTGAATATAAGCAGTGCTTTGGAATTCCTTAAAGATAGTTCTCATTTTAATTAGAGTAAACATGCCCCTCTGTAAACTTTCCCATTTTCTTATGACACATATATCTAGAGCAAAGGTAATTACTTGAATCTGCAGGATGGCTTTCAGTATTTGTACTTTATGTGCTGAAAGCATTAATTAGGTAGGGGTCGTAAAATTTATTTGACAGCTACTGAATCTTTCTGATCATTTCACCGTCCTCACTTGGATGACAAATCGAATCTATTTTATTTCTCACTTTATATCCTTCTCTGTTGGCGGATGTGTCTTTCTCCAGGGTTGCAGTTTAATTGCTGAAGTAATATTTGTTTTGGGAGGAATTATTTTGTAAACATAAACTTGAAAACAGTATGCATTTTTCTGGGTTGTCAGAATCAGTAGAAGTGGTTAACTTTTTTTGTAGTGTCCATTATGTCCATATATTATGATGATATTTTTAAATTTCTTATTAAAATTTTTTTAGCAGTTTTTTTTTCTTTTTCTTGTTTTAGAGACAGGGTCTCACACTGTCACCCAGGCTGGAGTGCAGTGGCACATTTACAGGTTACTGCAACTTGAACTCCTGGCCTCAAGTGATCCTCCCACCTCAGCCTTCTGAGTTGCTGGGATTACAGATGTGAGCCACTGCACCTGGCTTATTTCTTTTTTAATACATGGAAAACCCAGCAGTAATGGAAATGCAAAGTAGCTTGTGTAGATAAACTTATCATCCCTTGTAATTTCTTCTCACATGGCCCAGTGCTACTGCTAACAACTCAAAGGCTGGTTATGGTTTACAATCAAACAGGTGGGTAAAATAATCATTGTTATGGTTAGAATGTTCATAGTCATTCTTTTATTTGTCCTCCATGTACGTGTGTGTGTGTATTGAGCAGAAAGGGGGAAGGCCTTCTTTTTTTCAGGAATGTCATAATCTAACATTTTCATCGCCCTGAGAAGAAACCTGTCCCCATTAGCAGTCATTCCCCATCCTTCTCCCAGACCTAGACACCCACTAATCTCTTTATCTCTATAGATTTGCCTATTCTGGAATTTCATATAAATGGAATCATACAATAATATGTGGTCTTTTGTGACTGGCTTCACATTTTTTCGTTAACATACCCTTTATACCAGCCTGAGGGATTTCAGTTGTGGCCCCTGGCCTAAATGTGCAGATGTGGGCCTGTGTGTAGAAATGGACTTGCCTTCCTTAAATACATGTCTGAGATGGCTTTTCAAATTGTGGTGTTGAATGAGGCAGACCATATTTATACTTACTTTGGAGCTGCAGTCTCAGGTCATAAAGCTGAATTTTTTTTTTTTTTTTGGCAAAACTGTTTGAACTGCATGGAAATCAACCCCCTGACCCTGGCCTTGTTGTCATCAGACCGAACAGGACTGAGTGGTTCCCGTCTATAGAGGATGGTCATTGATATAATATGATGTGATCGACAGGATTCAAGAAAAATGAGCAATATAAATGGTTATTGCCATAATTTCCAGTAATTTTTACTAATGGAAATGTCTTAGGTACTTACAATTCAAAATGGAACTTTTATTTTATCTAGATGTTCATAATAACTCAGCTTTGGTAATTATAATATTCTTGAGAAATACAATTAAGAAAAAAGCAGAGTGCTTGAATCCCAAGCTAAGTACAATATTAAAGGGAATTATTGGGTTTATAAAACTGTACTCTCTATGTGACAGGTGCTGCTCCATTATATTTGAGTACTTCCCTGGGGGACTAAAGTCAATTACCAACACAGTCGTGTGGGAGAGAAATAGGTCAGCCGCAAACATTCTTTGCTAATTTCAGAAAGCTTGAGGGGTGTTTTAGTTTGGGAATATATTTTATTCCTTTGGTCTCTGTGTTGAGGACTCTAGTAGGGAAAGCTCAGTTTTTTGTGTGGTTATTGGTAGTCATATTCATTTACTTAAATACCATATAAATATTTCTTTTGATCATGTAAAATGAAAATTAAGCCATATAATATATTTTTAAATACTGTGTCAAATCTGCTTTGTAAGAATAATGTGTGCCTTGCTATTATTGGTATTACTACTGTTTCTACATTAGCAGGGACACTCAGGGTATAAACTAACCCAGTAATATGCAAATGACATAGCTCCAAGTATTTTATTTAACTGATACTTCTACATAAGAAAACAAAAGGGTGCTAATACAGATGTTGGTGTGTTTTCTAACAATTGTATTTTATTAATTAATTTTTTATTGTGGTCTAATAAACATAAAATTTACTATTTTAACCACTTTTAAGCATAAGTTCAGTAGTATTAAGTAGATTCACTGGTGTTTTTTGCTTTGTTTTTAATGGATGTGGCAGGTTATTTAAAAAGATAGTGCAGGCAGGCAAAACTTGACTGTATCCAACTTATAAGTAAGCAAAAAAAAAAAAAAAAACCCACCATTATCCAGCCCTCCCTTCACAACTGTGGCCTTTTTAAAAGCAACAACAGCAGCAAAAAAACCAGACCTTGGAGTGCTCTGCAGCTAAGAAGGGAACAAGGTAGGAGGAGGCTGGGAGGGCCGTGGGGTCTGGGGGGACCCTCAGGGCGGGGGTAGGCAGGTGGGAGTGGGGGGGCTGCGCAGGGGTCCTGTCCCCAGGTACCTGTTTTCACACTGCCTGCTTTTCTTTCTCCTCTGTAGTCTGAAATTCGAACAGTTCCTAGATGATGTGGGTTAACGAGCAGCCTATTTTAAAAATATAAATGATCCGAGTCTTCCGAGGCTCTATTCATTCATGTAGTGTGGTAATTTGACTTATTGCTTACAAGTGTGCTCATTTTACCGTCTTAACAGAGCCCACCACGACAAAGCAGACACATTCCCAAACAAAGGTCCCATCTCCCTGGATCCGTTTGCCCTTCCACGCCAGAGTCTACCCCAACTTCCGCTCTGCCTCTACTTGCATGACAGCCACACATTCCCAAACTTGGGCTTAACCCCTGCCTTCCACTCCCTCCTTGGAGTCACTCCTTCTCCATACAGTGGCCTCCCCTTTTCCACTTGATGATAATCTTTCCACTCATCAAATCTTTCCCCTCTTGAACTTTCTCCTCCACAAAGCTCTCTAATGTGGTGCCAGGTCTTTTTCTCTAGCGTGGCCCTGGCATTCAGTTTTGACTGTTCACTTATTCAATTTTCCTTTGTGTAATCTGGATGTCCTCATCCCCCACCAGCTTGTGGGGCTACACTGACGTTATCACTCATGTATCCTGTGGGAAAGAGGAAGGAGGAACCAGAGAAGAAGTCGTAGTGTATCCACAGTTTGCGTGTTCACCTCTCCTGCCTGGAGACATAGGACCTCAACACCGTGTCCCCTAACATGATTTGGGCCCAATGGGGTAGCTTATGCATGCTTAGAGCTCCATTGCCTCGTTGATGTCTGTTGCCACAAGCCTTTGAAGAGGCTTCTCCGGTTGCACTGCCTTCCTTTTCGAGAACACGGCTGTTGCTTCTAACTGCGATGCTATTTCTTAGCACGATGCTCTTTAGCCTCCCTGGACAAGCTGTGTTCCAGACTTCCGCAACTCTGGGTCACACTCTGTCCCCTGGGCCCTCGAGTGGCACTTCTTGTGCCCTGCATCTCCCAGATTCCCTTGTCAAGCCATCTTCTGCAGCATTGACCTGCATCTCTCTGTGAGATTTCCCTGGGGAGCAGACATTATTCTACTTCTGCCCAGTACTGTACACAAAACTTGCTTCTAGCAGTGACTCTTTTACCCATGCATGTTGACCTGCACAAATTGACATAGACACAAACTTTGCATGCTCTTTTAGGCTCTGCTACCACATACTTATAATAATTTATGTATTTAAAATTTTTTTATGCATTTGCACTTTTTTTGGGGATGGGGATTGGAAAAGGAAAGAGGAAAGGGAAAGGTGATGTTGTAGCCCGATGTACTTTGGGAGTTAGTGTAGGCCTGGGTAGGGGGTCAGAATGGGACTTTGGAACAGAAGGAGGACACTGGGTGCCTGGGGAGAAGATCAGTGGCTGCTGCAGATGGTTTCAGGAAGGGAAGTGGACGAGGATCGAACTTGGTCTATTTCAAGCTTTATTCTGGCACTGTATCTGTTAGGAATCTTCCAGTTGCAAGTAAACAGAAACTCAGCACAAACTGGCTGTAGTAAAATATGGAATTATTAGCTCACACAAGTGAAAGTCCAGAGGTAGACTTCATGCTTCAGGTATGGCTTGTTCCAGAAGTTCGTGACCACATCAAGGTGTCTACTCCCTTTCTCGGCAGTTCTCTCAACACGGTGTGCCCTTCCGCATCCTGGCTTAGGCCTCAGTTTAGCTCCCATATGGTGGCAGCGGTGCCTACAGTGATCAGGATCTCTGTCCACTGTCCTGTACGTCAGAAGAGACCGCTTCTGTTATGGTAGCTCCAGCAGAATTAAAAAGAAGAGGGGCTTTTTTTTTTTTTCATAAAAGCATCCCAGTCCCATTGCAGCACACAACACATGCACATTTGTGCACCTGCATGCATACACACAAACAGACATGCACACACACATTTCTCGAATCTCATTGGCCTGAAACAGCTTATGAACCAACACTGGCCTGGGGGACTGTCTTAAGCCGGTAGTTGGCTACTTCTAGGGTTGACAATGAGGTCAGCCCCAGCATGGCCAAGAGTGGAGAGAATGCTTCCTGAAGGGAATTTTGGGCCCAGGAAAGATGGTAGGAACTTCTTTCTTCTCTTGCTCCTCCTTTGGTACCATATTTCAATCACTTCATGGGTTAAATAGGATTTTTAAAATATTGTGGTAAAATACATGTAACATAAAATTTATCTCTTCATCATTTTTAATGTACAGTTCAGTGACATTAAAGTACATTCACATAGTTACGTTACCACCGTCACCACCATCCATCCTAAATAGGATTTTACAGACCTCCTGGGAGCCTAACTTTCTGTTGTAACAATGTTTTTAATATGAAAATATGTACCAAGTTTCAAAAACTGACTACACAGTGAACTTCTGGGGCACTCACTACACAGGCATTGATACAGGGGCGACTGCCTGAATTAATATTTCTCAGGGCCTCTGTTTTCCTTTCTGCAGAATGAGGGTGACCGCTAAGGTTCCATCAAGTTCTAGTGTTATAGGATTTTATGTCTATGTCTGCAGATGTGTGTGGTCAACTCGTTCGTTTTGGTAGAAAACACCGTACAGTCGGCCCTCTGTATCTGTAGGTTCCACGGTGTCGACTGTGGGACTTTAGCATCCAAGGATTTTGTTATCTGAGGGGGTCCTGGAAGTGATCCCCTGTGTACTGCAGTGTGTGTCTTTGGCAGACAGCCTGCGTTGCTTAGCTGCTGAGACGAACTCATTCAGTGTCAAATATTGAAAACTTCAGATGAGGACATTCTTTCGTAATGTAGCAGAGATGATGTGGAGAAGTTTGCGGGAGGAAAGATAATTTGGGGTAGAGCTGGAGTTTATAACTCAGGTATATGCATGCAGCATGAAAGGATGTGCAAAGAATAGAGTGGGTTGTCAAGAATGAAGTATTTGTGGAATGTGGTGAGATGCTTCTCAGATATGCATCCCAGAAGCTATTAAAAGGTTGTCCGCTGAGGAGTATGTAGTGCCTGCTATTATGATTATTACAGCCACTAGGAAGAGCAAGTAGCTAATGGGGCTTTGAATCTTTAATAAAGAATAACAAAACTTTCCACTTTGGAACTTTGCTGAAGGTGAGTGGAACCACAAGGTTGCCTGTCATAACGTGAAAGGAAACACTGCATTAGGAGCTTTTGATACCGACTTTCCTGCTTATCCTTCTTTGCATACAGAGTTCAGCAAGGTTGCCTAAATTCCAACAGATGAGGCAGGAATTGCTATTTTTAGGTGACATTAAGTCTATTTAATAAGTAGACTCTGGTGGATTTTTTTTTTTTTTTTTGAGACAGAGTCTCTGTTGCCTGGGCTAGAGTGTCGTGGCGTTAGCCTAACTCACAGCAACCTCAAACTCCTGGGCTCAAGCAATCCTTCTGTCTCAGCCTCCCGAGTAGCTGAGACTACAGGCATGTGCCACCATGCCCGGCTAATTTTTTCTATATATTTTTAGTTGGCCAATTAAATTCTTTCTATTTTTAGTAGAGACGGGGTCTCACTCTTGCTCAGGCTGGTCTCGAACACCTCACCCTGAGTGATCCTCCTGCCTCGGCCTCCTAGAGTGCTAGGATTACAGGTGTGAGCCACCACGCCTGGCCTCTGGTGGATATTTTTATAATTCCTATGTTGAATCCCTGACCAATGTGATGGTATTTGGAGTTGTGGCCTTTGGGAGGCAATTAGGTTTAGATGAGCTCATGAGGGTGGGCCCCCCATGAGGGGATTAGTGCCCTTGTTTGAAGATGAAGAGAGACCAGAGCTCTCTCTCTGTGCCATGTGAGAACACAGCTAGAGAGCAGCTATCTACAAACCAGTAAAAGGGCCCTCACTAAGAAATGAATCTGTTAGTATCTTGATCTTGGACTTCCTGGCTTCTAGAATTGTGAGAATAAATTCATGTTGTATAAGCCACCCATTCTGTGATATTTTGTTATAGCAGCTCAAGCTGACTAATACACTGACTAATACACTTGGTAAGCTGGTACACTTGACTATTTTCCTTCTCATCCTTCTTCCAGGCAGTAGCACATATTCCTTATTCATTATGTAAAAAGTATATTTATATCCTGCCTTATTCTGGAAGTGACTTAAGTTAGCTGTATGATATTACAAGTGTATTTCCTTGAACTAAGGATAAAATACAGGTAAGACAGTGCATTGAGTACACAAAATTCATGCTAGTGAGATCCTATTCACTGACTGGACTCTGAACTTTCTAGGAACTACCCAGAGAGGAAAGCAAGGTCATTTACAAGATTTTCAATGCCCAAAGGTAAAAGTAAACTTGTTTAGGAAAAGCACAAATATTTCCTACACTGAAACTAGACAGAAATTTCTCCCATGTTTTCATAGAGTTGACACTGAAAAATTAAATCTTATAATTCTGGAGTTGCTTCTTATATTTTTCATGTATTGATAATGTCTGTCATCATGCTGGAGTTCAGTGCAGTAGGAGAAACTATGTAGGAGCCATTGCTGTGTGGTTCACATGTGCCTGTGATTCTCCACCTTGGCTGCATGTTAGAATCACCAGGAGAGCATATAAAAATCCCCAGGCCCAGGCCACATCCCAGCCTAATTAAATCAGGATTTCTTGTGAGTGGGATGCACTTCCCCCTCCCCCCAGTATTTTTCCAAAACTCCAGGTGATGGGTGTAGTTCTCTGGTTTGATGTAATGCAGGGGGAGATTTTGGAGCAGCTCTTTTCAACCAGGATTTTTCAGTCAGGGTAGGTTAGGTGATTCTGCAATAATAAACACTTCTCCAAAATAGCAACAATAGCAATAGCAATAACAAAGATTTATTTTATACTTACCATGCATGTATCTTGTGGGTTAGCTGGGGGTTTGCTTGCTGCTGTTCTTTCTCCAGTAGAGCAGCCACCACCTAGGACTTACTGTTTGCTGCAGAAGAGGGAATGAGAGACATGGCAGATCATACGCTGGCTTGTGAAGCTCCGCCTGGGTATACGCTAAGCTGATGTAATGCTGAAACCAAAAGACACAGTGTATATTTCTTTGTCCCTCAACAGTCCACAGGCAGGTGGGCAGTTCAGGGTGGGTAGTGGGCTCTATTCCAAGAGATTAGTGGTCTAAGGACCAGGCTGTTGTGTGGCTGTAATGTTTTCAAAAACATTTAGACTCCATCTTGGGGTCCAGTGTGGCTGCTACAGTCACCACCATTTCCTAGGCAACTCAAAGGGGAAAGAGGAAGATAAGTAGCTACGTTTTTAAGGGGATGACCCAGAAGTTAAACACATTTCTTCTGCTTACAACCCATTGGCCTGAACTTTATCATGAGGCTACATCTAGCTTCAAAGGAGGCTGAGAAATGTAGTCTCCAGCTGAGTTGCTATGTGAAGGCCAAAAATTGGGACAGCTCTATTTCTGGGAGGCAGGAGAGAATGGAGGTAGGGCCAGTTAGGCAGACGCTGCCTCATCACAATAGTAGTTTTCAAAGTTTGTCTTTGGCATAGAAACCTTTTCTTCAGATTGCAGATGTTGTCCTTGGTAATGAAAGTATTCGGAGATGCTTTGATGAGGTGAGGGTCTATATGTTGACCCCTCTGCCTCAGTTTCCTCTTTATGCTCTCTGCAGCAATTCTAGAGGCATCTTCAGGGGACCCGGGGGCTCCATGAAAATCACTGATGTAGATGAACAGATGATTTACATATGCTATAGAGTGTCCTGCCAGAATATTGTTCCTCACGGAAGAACTTTGGAATGAGATTGAAATGGTGGAACTGAATCGTTTTGGTCAGTTCTATCTCAAAAAGCCACCTCAAATCTGTCCACTGCTCTCCATCCCTCATCCTTCCACTTTAGCTCCTATCTCCCTTCTGATTTGCTAGAAGAATGTCCCTCCTTCCATTCCCCGCCAGCTCCATAACAACTTGCCGGAGTTATCTTTTTAAAAAGGTAATCAGATCATGTCATTTCCCTGTTTAAAACCCTCTAATGGATTTCAGTTGGGTTTAAAATACAGTCTAAATTCGTTATTGTGGCCAGCAAGGCCCTGTGATGATGGAACTCCTGCCAAACTCTTCTTGTTTCATCTTAATCTTTCAGTTACTGCCCCTTCTCCTCCCAGTCTCTGGCCTTTGTGTCCTTTGAATAGGCCAAGATTAATCCTGCCTTGGGGCCTTTGCACTTCTGCTGTCCTTCCAGAATGCCCCTTCCCCAGCTCTTTAACTGGCTGGCTCCTTCTCACTTTTTTTCACATCTCAGCCCAAATGTCACCTTCTGAGAGACACCTCCTCTGGCTGCCCAGTCTAAGGTGGATGGACCCCCTGACCCCCACTCACTCTATATCACTTTCCATCATTATCAGAAATTGCCTTCTGTTATTTCCTTTTTTACTTATTCATTTCTATTAATGCTCACTGGAATGTAAGTTCCAGATAGGCAGGGAACGGATATATCCTTGTCATTGTACATTCCAGGTTGATAGAATAGGCATCTGGAACATAATAAGTGTTTAAGAAATACTGATTGGTAAATGAATAGGATGACAGTGATTTTTGAGATCCAATAGCTGAGTAAGAATCTGGGTAGAATCTAGGTGGGTTAGTCTTTGTCAGTTTAGTGAGTTATTGTGTTAAGGATAGACTTGATATTTTCCTTTAAGAATTGACATATCTACTAAAAACACGTTCCTGGAAAGCAGACTTAGAGGGGATCCAAGGGCTGAGGGTCTTCTCAGAAAGTAGTTTGCAGTTTACTCTAAAAACATGCAAATAGATGTTCGTGGACCCACAATTTCAAGCCCAAAGGCAGAGCTGCAGTGATTTTTGTGTGGACAAAAATGAAAAGCAGTTGTAATCACATGTCTACCTTATAAGCTGTCACCATGGCCCATGAGCTTTCAGCAATCCCTTCCTAATCTACTTTCCAAAAAGACTTCCTGACAAAATGCAAACCCCAAGCACTGAATTAAGTGACACGGTGTCAGGGATATTAGACAAGTTTCGTGAAATGCAG
>CAUYRT010084626.1:0-36823 GCA_963574885.1 Lepilemur ruficaudatus
TGTTTTCTTCAACCACCCCAAAGGTTGTGATAATATTATCGATCTCTTCCTTTACCAACCACAGTACCTTAATGCAATTCAGACAATGTGTCCACATATTCTTCGCTATTTGACTACAGCAGTCATAACAAACAAGGATGTTCAAAAACGCCGGCAGGTGCTAAAAGACTTAGTCAAAGTTATTCAACAGGTAAAAACTAAAATCTGTACTGATTTGTTTTAAGGTACCTAAACTTTAGGTGTGATCTCTTTTTCTAAAGTAGGACTTTTAGTTCTTAAGGTTAAAATAGGTTAAAAAACAGGAGGCAAGTATACATGCATTTTAGAAGGAAGAAGAGGGTCAAATGGACATTTACTGTCTTGAAGTCCAAGATATATCACTTAGATGTGCTATGAATGATTATTGATGTGTGCTAGGTGGATATTTAATATATGTTATATATTTGTGTTGCTGTTATTGCAAAGAGTAGAGAAGATCTGGAACTTGAAGCTGCTTATTGGTGAGATTATTACCTGTTAATTCCAGAGGGGTGACCTTTACATAAATACAGGATTAATAGTTCCCAAGTTGGGAAAAAGTTGCAGGACTGCTGGTTGATACTTAGTGAGCTTCTTAGCAAAAACTATGGATTAGAAAAAGAACTTAAATATTTATTTGATCTAAGAATGAATTAAATACAAAGTAGTAATTCTCATTCAGTAAGGAATGAATACCCTTATCCTTGGGCAAGTGCATCACTGTTATTGACTAAGGGAGACTTTTGGTAGTAGGGGAATTTGAAAGCTTTTGGAATCTAGGATGAGAATTTAGAGAGCTTGGTTTGAAAGACATAAGCTTAAGATGTGTTCTGGAATCAGGATAGAAACAATTCCTTTGAGATAATAATGCTAGGTGATTTGGCTAGAAATTAATGGTAAAGAAGGAAGACAGGAAGATTGGGATAACCTAGGGGCAATCTGCTAAACACTATTGAACCAGATATAACTTGGCCTTTGACTTAATTTTACAGGAGTCTTACACATATAAAGACCCAATTACAGAATTTGTTGAATGCTTGTATGTTAACTTTGACTTTGATGGGGCTCAGAAAAAACTGAGGGAATGTGAATCAGTAAGTATGAATTTTTACTTATAAACTAATAATATTCTTTAAATTTTGGATATTGTAAAGTTAATCTTGCAGAGTCTTAAAATAATGAAGTAATTATATCAGAAATGTTTATTAATCTTAAAATGGCAAGTTGTTTGGGAGTGTGCTAGGCTGAAGACATTTTTAATGTCGCCATGTGTATGTCCCTTTTGTTAGGGCAGTTGGTTAAAACATTAGGGGTAATTTAAATTCTGAGATACATCAGTAATTCCATGTCTTATTGTAAATAAGTAAATATATGAGATATTTTATACATTCAGGCAAGGTCACTGAATTGTATGTCACACCTGTGATTCTCAATTTTGTTTCATAGGTGGGATTATCTTCAGAATTTTTCATGTGATTGTATTTAACATTTGCGATAAACCAGGCAATTCACTGTAATGATAAATTTTATAACTACAATGTCTTCTGTTGTTTAGTAGAAACTAAAGTACCTTCAAAGGAACTGTGAAAGAGTTAGCTTATGGTTGTTTTGAATAGTTAGTTTGCAAGTTTTAAATAATTAAAGTAAGAATTTATCTGCCAAAGGTAGCTGCATTTGCCAGATCCACAAATTTCTAGTCATCAATTTCATCTTTTGAACTAAAAATTTGGCACAAAATAGGCAAAGTTGTTGATAGACTGAGATAGTCTGTTGACAGACTTATCTTTCTAAGAAAAAAATGATCAAATACACATTCAGAGTTGATTTTCAAACATTAGGCAAAATAGAAAATTAGAATCTAGTGTGGTAATAAGTATTCTGGTAGTCATGTGTGACATTATTAAAGTAAATATTGATATATATTCATTACATTCAGTATCTAGGCCTTGCTGTAAATCCAGAAGAGTCAGAGGGCACTTGGTTGCTGTTGTTAAAGTTCAAATATTCTCTTTTAGTTATAACATCTATGGAATAGGAGCCACCTCTTGCATTCATTTCCTTTGTAATTTCTAACTCTACTTAGAAATAATGTCAGAGAAATATTCATGTCTTCAGTCCATTTATAACTATTTTAAATAGTTGGAAAAGATATGTTATCAACAGAGCAATTATACATAGGATAATAAACAGGATGGAATAAGGAAACATTGCAGTTTTTTAGGTCATTTTTTGGTAGCACTCTTTTATTGCTTTTGTAAATTATTGAAAGCTTGAACATAGTGTTCAAGAAAATACTGTGGTGTAGAACTTATTAGATGACGAAATTACACTGAACGGAACATTAAAGCAGACAAAATATTTGAGTCAGGTTTCTGAAAATTGCTTGTCAACATCATAATTTTTTTCTTTTTTATATCTTATACATATAGGTGCTTGTGAATGACTTCTTCTTGGTGGCTTGTCTTGAGGATTTCATTGAAAATGCCCGTCTCTTCATATTTGAGACTTTTTGTCGCATCCACCAGTGTATTAGCATTAAGTAAGAACACTATGATTTGATATATATTTTCTATTATACTTATAAATTCCTAGAAATTTCGATTTATTATAAAGTTACACTTAATAAGGTTCCAGTTAATTGGATTTTTATTTTCCCTTTGCTTTTAGAAGAAAAAGGAAATAATTTGATAGTGATTCAGAAAAAAAGCTAACCTTTTTTTAATTCTGGAATGCTACACACTCCAGCATTTTTGGCTTCCATGTGTGACACAGCATGACTTTTCAAAATACTAAGCTGAGGAAATAAATACTATTGTAACATTACATAGGGAGAAAAGTTAAGTAACCGGTTTTTAAATGGTTTTCGAGAGGAGTTCAAATAAGGAGATAGCCAGTAAATCAGAAATTCTGTTGAAAGACCACTACATTTGGTAATCATTTCCATTGAGTTTGTTTTATTTAATTACATATTTGAATTCTCATATAGTAAATTCCTATGACATCCTAAAATGTTGAAACATGGAACAATTGTGAATTTTAGTTGAAATTTTCTCTGTTCTGTGAAAATATTATTAGGAAAAAATTGTGAAATGTACATAACCTATTAGAAACTAATTGTACATATTAGAGTTTGAAAAATGACTAGCATCCTGTGGTCACAGATGAAGTCAAACATAAATGTTTAAAAATTTACTCCTTTAATGTTTGCCTCTGAGAAATTGTGTGTAGAACAAATTCTTTTTCTTTAATGCCATTTGTTTTTGCTAATCCATACTTGCTTGCCTAATTTTACTGGTTGTCATTGAAGTGGTTGTCCAGAGTTAGAAGTATAGTGTAATCATATGCTTTTCCTATGAGAATTGAATCCTTGGCTTCAGTTTTATTAGTACTTTCTATAGCTTGCAGACATAATTTTAAAAATCTGATTCTCTGAAAGAATATATACAAATTCCTAATATGTAGTTCGTTGTGAAATAAAGAGATGGCTATGTCATATTTGGGGCTCTGGTGGACAATAGATAACTGAATCTTGCATTGTTCTTTGTTTTTAAGATTTGTAATTAGGGCTTGTGAAAGAGGGATGTTAGTATTTTGGTTTCCCATGTGGAATTTTCCCCATTTCTCATTAGAATATGGTCACTTAGGCATTCTTGGTCCAGAACTTATTTAACTACCCCTGTTGGGCCTTTTGAAAGTTGACTCTCTTTTTTGTATGTTTAGCACCTAGTATACTAACTTTGCTACTAACATGGTTTTTACAGTATAGTATGAGTATAGTATAAATACTTGTTATATAAATATATTTGTTTTGTTCTTAGCATTAGTACACTTGCATTTTTGTCCATGATAACTTTTTTACTTCGGTGTTTGCTCCTGAGTTATCATGTACAAGAAGGTTTATTCTGAATTCTAGCTCTTTCCTTTTATTAACTCTGGGGCCATGGATTCATTATTTTGTTTCCTGGGATTCAGTTTATCTTTAACAGTAAAATAGATTAAATATTTGTCCTGCCTACTCGAGAGATGTGCAGCTCATAGAAGTTACAGAGTGAAAATACTTCTGTAAGCTTTTGTGTGATATTATCATTACCTAGCTTGGTTTAGATTTTTATTTTTTCTTTGACCCCTGTAGTTTTCTGCTAGATAAAGTCTGCAAAGCATTTTCAGACTAAAGTTCTAGTGGCTTTCCAAAGTCCAGAAATTTTTTTTTTCTTCCAGTGATGGTATTTCCTTTCACTTAGGATGTTCAGACTTTTTCTGGCTACCCTTTTTACTAACTTAGATGATTAAGAGTACCTAGATTAGTAATGTATTTTCTTCAATTATTAGGGTAGAATTTTCAGGCCGTAAGAAATCTTAGGGTCCTTCTAATCGAACAACACACACAGTTGAATCATCTAGACTAGGACTTTCCAGTAAAACTTCTTGCAGTGATGGAAATGTATTTCAAGTATGGTATACTTGAAAGATGGTTCACATTTCAAGATCTAGAGCCATGGCTTTCAAATCTGTGTGTGTGTGCATGTGTGTAAACTGTAGGACTTATTTTCAAATGCAATATTATATATATATGAGTGCACATATTTATGTATGTAAGCAGATTTTGATCTGTAGAGCCCCTTCGCCCTACTTATCCTGTATCTCTGTTTAACTTTTCTCCTGTCTACTAAGACACCTCTTTGGAACCCTGTGACTTCTGGAAACATAGTTTTGCACACCGTTGATTAGAGCAGCTTCATTATTTTGTACCTTGGAAACTTACATCTCAGGAACATTAAGCTACTTAGGTCTTATTTAATGACAGAACCTTGTCTAATAGGTGTCCAGCATTCATTGTACTGTGCCTCACTATAAATTCCTTTTCATGGTGAGCAATTTATATTTTCAGAAGTATTAGGTTTATACTAATTTGTTAGTGTATCAGTTGAGCCAGAGAGTAAAGATGAAAACTCTGATAAATCATTGTTTATGTGTCTCAGAATCTCTATAGAGTTTGTTGTTGTTGTTTCCCCTTCAAATACAGATTCCCTATAGCCACTTTAAATTTCTGAATCAGATTTACTGAGTATGCTATGCTGTGATGTGTGGTAGGGCCACTGTACTGTTTGGATCTTAAAAGTGATTATGCTAAAGCACGGCTAGAATCAAAAAACACTGTGTTAGGTTGCCAATTTTTTAGGCATCCTTTTTTCAGCCTCCTGTGATGGAGTGAAAAATCAATGATTTAATACCTTTAGTATATAATGAATTAAGAAGGTCAGCTTCTTCATGTTTTTAAAGTTTCTTTAATGGATTAGAAATATAGTGCTGAAAATCATGTTAAGTATTTATGTTGGGATTTTATAAATACAGCAGACATCTTGATTCAGACTCCAAGGACTTGGAATCTATGATATAATGACCAAGAGAGCTAGCAATTACCTTTAAACAATACATAGAAAAAATAATAATTCTTCTACAATCCAGAGCTTTTAAATCTAGCTATACATCAGAACCATCTGGAAAAGTTAAACAACAACAACTTAAACTTAAAAAGAATAGATTTCCTGGTTTCACCCCAGACCTTCTGAATCAAAATCTCTGGGATCAAGGCTTGAGAATCTGGGTTTAAAGCTTCCCAGGTGATTTGTTTGCGGTAAGCCTTGGGGAATCACTGCTCTAAATTAGTGATTTGTAGTCCTGGCAGCATATTACAATCAAATGGGAAGCTTTAACACATTGACTGCCATGCAAGTTGTATTTAACTCAGGCTAGTTTTGAGCCTGGGGCCTCATGAAGCAAAACCCTGCAGTTGGTTCATGAAAATCTTAACTTGTTGATGTTCATTGTTACAATTAATATTGACAATTTAATTCTAAAAACATGGATTGCGTTGCATACAACTCACACACAGAAAACAATAAAAAATAACAAATTAGAAAAGACCATTTTGTTTTAATAAAACACTGTGGCCCCAGGGAAAAAATTTTTTTTCGAGTGTGGCAGTCAATGTGTTAAAAAGTACTAAACAAAAATAGTGGATGACTACTGAGTCTAACCCCTAAAAAACAACATTCTCTGGAGGGAGACACCAGCAATTGTATTTTTAAAAAGTCCCCAATGATTCTCATGCAAGACCTTGCTTATTTTTTTAAGAAATTAAACTTTTAAGATGATTATAGGTCAGTTGTAAGATATAAAAGAGATCCCGTGAGTTCTTTATTAGGTTTCTCCTATTAGCAACGCTTTGCAAAGCTATAGTAAAATATAGCAACCAGGACATTGACGTTGATACCTTCAAGGTATAGAACATTTCCATTACCACAAAAATCCCTCAAGTTGCTCTTTTATAGCAGTACCCACTTCCCTGCCAGTCCCTCCTTAATCCCTGGCAACCAGTCATATGAACCATTCTCCAATTCTGTATTTTGGGAAGTGCAAAACATTTTCTAAAAGGCAGTGATCAGCTTTCTAAACAGGGCAAGTAATGCTGTGTATTTTAATTAATTAATAGCAGCATAACTAGTAGTACTGCTAAAAACATTATACCTGTTACTGAGTGCCTCTTCTGGCCAAACACTAGGTAGAAAATATTGAGTACTCTCTCAAAGAGCTTAAAATCCAGAGGTAGAAAACAGATATTAAATTATGATAGGTGTTTTTTTTTTTTTTTTTTTTTGAGACAGAGTCTCACTCTATTGCCTGGGCTACAGTGCTGTGGCATCAGCCTAGCTCACAGCAACCTCAAACTCCTGGGCTCAGGTGATCCTCCTGCCTCAGCCTCCCAAGTAGCTGAGACTACAGGCATGTACCACTATGCCCGGCTAATTTTTTCTATATATTTTTAGTTGGCCAATTAATTTCTTTCTATTATTAGTAGAGGCAGGGTCTCGCTCTTGCTCAGGCTAGTCTCAAACTCCTGACCTTGAGCGATCCGCCCACCTCGGCCTCCCAGAGTGCTAGGATTACAGGCATGAGCCACCACGCCCGGCCTATGATAGGTGTTTTGAAATACAGTGCAGAGTGATTAAAGAGAATGACACGGACATATTTTGTATATTGAAAACCAGAGAAGTAATTTACATAGAAGATACATTGAACCTTGATAACTGTCTAAACGGAGTATCTTTAATCCCCAAACTAGACTTTTTTCCACTGAATACTATTAATAATTACAAGAAATTATTCTATTCACTAGTTTATGCTGGCCTATCTCTGCCCCTAGTCTAAAATTATTTGATATTCTTTCTTTTTGAGGGGAAAGAGGAAGGATGAGTCTCTGGCCTCCTTTTCTTTCCCCAAAGGATTCATTTCAAATGCTGAATAGAATAGTATACAACCCAAGGTTATTTATTAAACAACTCTTTTCATTTGTGATTTGGAACATTCTCTGTTAATAGATTTCCTGATTAAATGGCATAAGCACATGTGATAGCCATATCTTTATAAAAATACATATTAAGAATGTTTTTTAACAGCTTATATACAACTCTGTAGATTTGTAGGATAAGTTACAAATCTGTTTACCATAAAGTGTGCAACATCTGTCAAAAAAGATTACTGTGGTGGGGTTTAATTTAATATAGCTGAATAGTTTATCAGATTTAGTATGTGTCTGAAATTTAAAAGCTGTTCTAAAATAATTCTTGGACCAGTTTTCAATTGCAGATAAAAACAAAAGTATGGAAGTAATATTTTGAGTGTGTATGATAAACATGTTGAAGCATACATTAATACAGTTTCCTTATAGGGGGTTAGTTTTGGCTTTTCATAGAAGAAGGTATTTGCCAATTACTCTTGTATTTCTTTAAGTTAGAAAATTATTCTACTTTGCTTGTTTTATTAAGTAACAAAGATCTTAATAGTTTTCTTAAAGTTCTTATTACCACATAACAATTTATATTTAGAATTATACTTACTGATAGTAGAGAGAAATAGAAAGATATGTTTCCAGATGGCAAGAAATAGTTTCCAAAGTCATCGTCATTGCATTTCTGCATTAACCATAAGGTTATGGTAACTATAAGGTTATAAAGAGATGTTGGAAAATTCAGTGAGAATTTTCATTTATCACATGTAGCATTTAGTGTTTCTGTTTTATCCTGTTTTCTTTTTCCTATCTTCCCCCACTTGTATAGTTAAACACAGTTTCCACTTAACATTTACTCTTTAGTTTCTTGTCCTAGCATACTCTTAGAAAGACCTGGAGTACTTTTCTTTGGGTATGCTGAATACCCAAAGCAAATAGTTGGCCTATGGTCTTCAGTGATGACCAGAGGGTCCCATATCTTAATATTTAAATCAGCAGTATTTGAAATAAATTGTGCTTGTCAAATAAAATTTGGAAAGCCAAGTTATTTAAAGAGGTAATAAGATATGTGAAATGTAGTACCCTCAAATTCTTATTTCCCCAAATCTTTATTAATTAAGATGGGGAAGTGAGGTGGGGCGAGGTTGGTGGCTATGGGAGGGTTCAGAGAAGGGACACTGTCTTAGAGATTAGGCATTGGAACCCTGATAGAAAATCAACTTGGCTGGGCACAGTGGCTCACATCTGTAATCCCATCACTTTCGGAGGCCAAGGTGGGAGGATTGCTTGAGGCCAGGAGTTCGAGACCAGCTTGGGCAACACATGGTGAGACCTCGTCTCTACAAAAAAAATAAAAAGTTTTAAAAAAGAAGAAAATCAGCCTTTATAGAGTTTAAGAGCCAATGAAGTCCTAACTGGTTCCGTGTATTTAGATATCTTATGTCCTTAATTGGTGCCACTGGTACTATTTATTGCTCAGAAACTTAAAAAAGGTATATGATTCTGTGTTGGAAAATGAACATATTTAAAGAGTTTGAACTGAGGATGAAATAATTTTGCTTTGTCTTTTGAAATAGCACTTGATTCTATGCATATCTTATTTAACATGTTCAATACCATGTTTTTGTGTCAGTTGACCTGAACTAGTCAGCTTAGAGATGTGTGTAAGCGATTTACAGAAAATATTTAAATGTTTACTTTAAGCTGCCTATGAGAGTTTTAGTATGAACAGGTGCGGTGGCTCACACCTATAATCCTAGTACTCTGGGAGGCCAAGGCAAGAGGATCACTTGAGTTCAGTAGTTCAAGACCAGCCTAAGCAAGAGTGAGACCCCTGTCTCTGCTAAAAATAGAAAAATTAGCAGAAGGGACCTTGTGGGGCCTTGTGGTGCATGCCTGTAGTCCCAACTACTCTGGGGGCTGAGGCAGAGGATCACTTGAACCCAGGAGTTTGAGGTTGCTGTGAGCTAGGCTGGTGGCACAGCAGTTGCCTGGGCAACAGAGCAAGACTCTGTCACCGAAAAAGAAAAGAAAAGAAAAAACAATACTACAAAAAAAAAAAACAATACCACAACAAGCACGGTATAGACAATAAATTCCTGAAGTAGGATTATGGCTCCAAGCATGCAGGCATTTATGAATCTTGATGCATGTTATGTTCTACTCAGGGTAGAGACTCTGTCTAAAAAAAAAAAAAAAAAAGATTTTTAGTATAACCTAAATAACCTAGAAATTATTTTTTATGTTTAAAATCTGGATTTAATTAGAAATTTTTCTCAGAAATTCTGCGTTTTTATGTACTTTGTCTTTTAGTTTAATGACAAACTGAATTATTTTTGGTAACATAAGGTAAGCATTTTCTAGAATAGCTTTAACCAACTTTTTGTCTTTTAAACTTTGATAGGATATTACATTTTTATTTCTAAATTTATACTATTTTTGCATAAAGTTGCCCAAATGGAAAAGAACTGTAGACTTTGAGGTTTCTTTCTGTTAATCATTTAGTTTCTTTTTACTATGTGTATTTTCATGTTACTTAAAAGAAACCAGACTATTGCCATATTCTTTAATTCACTCTCAGAGTGATTGGTAGCTTAGATAACCTGCAGTGCCATCAATAATTTCCTAATACTTCTTGGACCTTAATTCAAGTTTTTCTTTGACTTGATTTAGTAAGTAAAAGATCAACAAGCACAGTGTAGACAATAAATTCCTGAAGTAGGATTATGGCTCCAAGCATGCAGGCATTTATGAATCTTGATGCATGTTGCCACATTGCTCTAGCCATGTTGGACTATGAGACTTAGAATGAATATAGAGGTAAAAAAAGAGGAGAGATAGAGAATTCTAGTTATTTATTAAATAGAATGGAATTTTTTTCTTTTGTCTTAAAAATCTGAGATTAAATATTATTTCCTTAGGTAAGCTCTCTTCTCAAACCCCCAGACTAGAGCTAGTAAACCCTTTTGCATCTCACATAGCTCTTTCCACTTTTTCTTCATTATACATACAGTAGTTTATGTATTTGGGGCATTAGGTGATTGTCCCCAGCCCCCACCTCTGACTTAAACTCTGTAAAAGCTGACAAATAAATGATATTTTGTCAGCTGCATCTAACACAGTTTATATTTTGTTGAGTGAATGACAAAGAAAAGGATTGCTTTGGTGTGGCTGGCATGTGGTATTTATGAGACTAGTGAGAGCTAAGAAAGTTAGATGGAAGCTAAATTGTAGAGCCATGAATGAGTAACTTAGAAGTTTGAGTTTTATTATTTTAGTATAAGTGCTCCATGAAAGTTTTGAAAGGAATTTGGGAATAAACTGATTACAGTATTCCCCCCCTCCCTTATCCTAGGATATACATTCCATGACCCCCTGTGCCTGAAACCAAGGATAGTACCAAACCCTATACATACTATTGTTTTTTCTATACATATATACCTATGATAAAGTTTAATTTATAAATTAGTCAAAGTAAGAGATTAACAACTAACAATAAAACAGAACAATTATAACAATACACCAGCATCACTACTCTTGCACTTTGGGGACCATTATTAAGTAAAATAATCTTTACTTGAACACAAGCACTGTGACAGTGGGACAATTGACCTAATAATTGAGATGGCTACTAAACTGACAGCGGGGGAGCACACACAGCGTGGATACACTGGACAAGGGGATAATTCAGTTCCTGAGTGGGGTATAGTGGGATGGTGCAAGATTTCATCATGCTATTCAGGATGGTGCACAATTTAAACTTATGAATTATTTCTGGAATTTTCTATGTAGTATTTTCAGACCACGGTTGACCATGGGGGTAACTGAAACCACGGTAAGTGGAACTGCAGATATTGGTGGAGGGGTAGAATACTGTAGTTGGGTTTTAGAACTGACCTGGGAACTATATGAAATAGATTAAGGAGAGACTTAAAATGTAAATTAGTTAGAAAACTAGGAAATAGTAATGGAGCCTGAACTAGAATAGTGACTAGAACAGGAATCAGTCAGACAGTGAATGTTAATTGCTTCCTGTGTGCTGGGCACTGTGCTGCAAATCACTGGATATATAGCAGTGAACAAGGAAGATAGGGTATGTGCTCTTTGATTACACGTGTAGTCTATCATGGAAGCAGATATTCAGTAAAACAACTACAGCTGTTACTAATGCTATGAAAAAAAAGGATGGGGGATCATTGTAAACAGAGCACAACATATGCAAAGGCCCTGAAGTGGTTAAGAACATGGCATATTTGATGAACAGAGAGGCTTAATATGGCTAGTGAAGAGGAGTTTCTCTCAAGATGAGAGTAGATTGGAAAGAAACTTTAGATGAAAAACAATGACTAAAGAAATAATTGGCCATGCGTGATGGCTACCACCTCCAATCACAGTGCTTTGGGAGGCTGAGATGGGAGCATCGCTTGAGGCCAGTAATTCAAGACCAACCTAAGCAACATAGCAAGAACCCATCTTTACCAAAAAGAAAAAAAATTAGGTGCAGTGGTACAGGCCTGTAGTCCCAGCTGCTCAGGAGACTGAGGTGGGGAGGAGCCTTTGAGCCCAGGAGTTTGAGGCTAGTGAGCTATGATTGTGTGTCACTGCACTCTAGCCTACGTGGCAGAACGAGATCCTGTCTCCAAAAAAAAAAGAAAGAAAGAAAGAAAGAAAGAAATTGATAGGACCTCTCAATTGGAGAAGAATCAGATAACCTAGGTTTCAAGACTGGATATTTCATTATCATTTTTTATGATACCAACTATATATTAATATATAACTAATTGCTATCTGGAAATACTGTTTCTACTTTTGAAAAGCAGAATATAGAGACCTTGAATGTTGGAATTTTAATATTTTTTGTACAGATTGTTTCATTTGCACTAATCAGAGTAAAATCATGACTATGTGTTGGAAAGTCTATTCTTTAGATTAGCAACTTCAGATAAAAGTATCAGACACGTATTTCCTTCGCTAGTGCCAATGGGGATGAAATGTACTTGTTTCTAAAGTTAAACATCAGAAAACACAATGAGTTTATTGGGAGACCATAGGAAACACCAGTTGCGGAAATTGAAAGAAAAGGACTTCCTGTTTAAGTAAAATGGCACATTTCCCTATTTTAGTGGCTTTTAAAAAATGGAATTTATTTAGACAACAGTGGTAAAGAGAATAGAGAATAAAATTTGTCCATATGAAGTAATAGTCATGGATTAATTGTTCCTTATGTTTGCTATGAATGTGTGCTTACGGCAAAATTGGTTATAAAAACACAAAGAACATTGATACAGGGTACCTTGGTGAAGAAAAAGAAAAAAACAGAACATGATTTTTGACACAAATCCTGGGAATTTTATGGTTTAGTTGGCTCTATTCCATATTAATATTGTTTTTAACTTCAAGCTTCTCTTAAAGAAAAATTTAAAATAATTGTCTTCATAGATTTAGTTTTCAACTGTTTTATTGGTAGCCTAATTTAGTTTATACATTTTCAACAAAATTCTATGAATTCATTGTCAATAGACACATAAAATAGGGGTAGCACAGAGATTATATTATTTCCATAAAGGTATTTTTATTAACTAGATTGATTACATTTGGATTAGGAGCTCTGGAATTAAATAATTAATTATACAGTCACTAATGGCTTGAATATTCATGTTTTAAAGTTGGGAATGCTGTCAGAAATTTTAGTTCGTAATATTCCAAGGAATGATTTTGTTGATGATATTCTAGTTTTCATCAAATCAGTGATTACATTAAAAGGCTGGGCAGTATGTGATATCTTTAATGAACATAAAGAACAGTTGATGTTCATGTATAAATACCCATATATATATATATATATATGCACGTATGTACTATACACTTTTAAATAGATATTCTTAAATATTATATATGTGCATACATAGATATTCTTCCATCAGCTGACTGCTTGGCTTACTCTGCTTACCAAGGGTGGTGCTTGCTTTTTATTCCTGACAAATTAAACACAGCAACAACCCTCTTCAACCTGATCATAATTTGGAAAAATACAAAATGCAGGTTGTTTGATGTCAAAAAGTATTTTAGATTGGGGTCTTCACAGTCTGACCTCCCTCCCCTTTCTCTAAAATTCAGTGGTCATATAGGTTATAAAGTATACAACTCCAGGGAGTGTCCCTAGAGTTAATAGCACGAATAGACACAGCAGCCCTGAGTTTTAGTTATAGTTTTCATTAGATTATACTTATTACTGATGCTCCTTGTAGTAGGTTTACTTTGTGTAATCATTATATCATCGGCCCTCGGACAGAAAAATAGTATGTAAATAGTTGTTGTGTTGTATTGGTTTTTTTATTCATTTTTTTAAATTGTATTATTATTTTTTTACTATGTTTTTTTTCACCCGAGTATTTACCATTTGTGGTAGGGTAAATCCATGGATGCAGAACCTGTGGCTACAGAGGGCTGACTGTACATTGTAAAACCTTTTTTTCCCTTACATCATTATTTGTTTTGAGCACCTGGTATGTAAAGTGTGTTCTAGAAGCTGAAAGGATTTTCATAAATACAGAATATGGTACCCTCCCTTCCAGGATCTTACAGTTTGGTTGGTAAAATGGGATATAGGTCATGTATAATAGAAGACAAGAGGCACAAACATAAGAGCAATGTAGGTAGCATGGGTCTTGGTATATAAGAGAGAGTGACCCAGAAATACCTAAAATTCTCTGTGTAGAATGTGGATCAAACAGATACATAAAACTAGACTTTTAGGCCCAGTTAATTAACGTTACTGTTTTTACTTTTTTCGTTAGCATGTTGGCAGATAAACTGAACATGACTCCAGAAGAAGCTGAAAGGTGGATTGTGAATTTGATCAGAAATGCAAGACTCGATGCCAAGATTGATTCTAAATTAGTGAGTATTATGTTCGTTATACTATATACTAAATACCAGTTGCTGATTATTTTGTATTTTTTAGAAATTTTTAGTTAGGACATTTTATTTTTTATTAAAAATTTATTTTGTTTTATGTGTATAATAGTTCTTTGAAGACAACAGCAACGTCCTTTTTCTTGCTAGATAAATGTTGTCATCTCTATACAGTGTATAAAAATATTTGCAACAGTCATGTAGTGTTGTTATATCATGCTCATTAATTACTTGGGAAACTCCATCATTATCATTATAGGATCAATTTCCTTCTGTTTCATTTTAGGGCCATGTGGTTATGGGTAACAATGCAGTCTCACCCTATCAGCAAGTGATAGAAAAGACCAAAAGCCTTTCTTTTAGAAGCCAGATATTGGCCATGAATATTGAGAAGAAACTTAATCAGAATAGTAGATCAGAGGTAAGAACCACACATCTTCTACTCTGTCTGGGATTTAGAAACAATGTAACATAATTGTTACATGACCTTTTTCTGAGACAATATCAGTTGTACCTGATTTTTATTGCTATTTAAAGGTATGAACATTTTGTTTAAGAAATTACTAAACTGAAATGAATTTTTTCTTAGATGCATTATATGCATTAGTCAAGGAAACTGAAAAAAATTGTGTCGTTCATTTGTTATAACTATTTTTCTTCTCCTTTTACTCTTCCTGTGTGACTTCATTAACTCATTTCCTCAGGGTTTTCAACACATCATTTTGATACTGGCAGATGATAACTTACATGTGTAGCCCTCTTTCAAGTGCTTGAAATGTGTGTGCTTTCTAAATCCAAAGAAATAGTTCTGTAAAAACGTTGATCTTATTATATCTGTTAGTGCTGATCTTACACAAATTTCATTTCTTATGTTCGTATCAAAATAATCACCCCTTTCGATAGAGATCCTGCATGTTATATGTTGAACGAACTTGAATGGCCTCATAATTTTGGAATCCTAAACTGTCCTTAATGCTGTTTAGACGTTATGATTATGTGTAACTGGAGGGTAGAAAGTCATTAGGAAGCAATTGTGGGCCTTTCAAAGACCCCATTCGATTGAAATTTTAGGGACAGATTGATGTCCTTAGAGCAGGACGCTCTTTTAATTTCAAAAGAGAAAGACTCACTAAAATTGGAATTGCGTATTCCAACCAAGTCTAGGATAGCTGAGCCTAGAAAATAACTTATATGATTTTTTTTCTATATATTTCAGGATCAATTTGTATTGATTATTGTTCCAGTGTTGGTGATACTGTAATTGTCATGTTGTGTAATTGGCCTAAAGGTGTATCAGATAACATTTTGATGTGTTTGTTTTAAGTGGGACGTCTGACATTTAGTAATTGCAGAATTTAAGATCCTAGACTGGTTTGACAGGAGTGGTGCTCAAGTAAATGCTGTGTCACTTTTTTCTATGTTAGCTTTTTTAGAAAGTATTTTCTTTTCACCCTGTCAATTTTTCTTTGTATATTTTAGGCTCCTAACTGGGCAACTCAAGATTCTGGCTTCTACTGAAGAACTATAAAGAAAAGATGAAAAAACTGTAAAAGAAAGATGAAATATTAAAACCATTATATAAAGGGTAGCATACATTTTAGAAATAATTAAATATTGAATATAAATTTTGGAGAATTTGAATAAAATTGGCTATAGTGCATTTTATTTTGCTATTTGAATTTTCTTGTATGTGCAAGTATCTGTTTGTTTTTTTTAACTTTTTATTTTGAAGTAAGGAAGTTGCAAAAATAATACAGATACAGAGAGGTCCATGTAGGTTGAACCCAGTTTCTCCCAATTTTTTCATCTTGAATTACTATATACAGTATGAAAATAGGATATTGACATTGGTACCATGTGTGCAAGTAATTCTGTGCCATTTTATCACATGTAGTTTTGTATCACCAACATTTCAATCAAGATACAGAACTTTTATCATCAACACAAAGATCTCCCTCATGCTTCTCTTTGTAGCCACACCTACCCCTACCAGTTCTGACCCCTGGCAATCACTAATTTATTCTTCATCTCCATAATTCTGTCATCATCAGAATGTTCTATAAAGGAAATTATACAGTATGCAACCATTTGAGATTAGCTGTTTTCATTCATCACAATGCCCCTTGTGATCCATCTGAGTTGTCATATGTATCAGTAGTTTCTTCCCTTTTATCGCTGAATAGTATTTCATGGTATGGATGTACCACGTTGTTTAACCATATTTCTATTGAAGGATATTTTGGTTGTTTCTAGTTTGGGGTTATTACAAATAAAGCTATAGTTCCCTAATTTCCTAAAGTGGCTCCTTAGTCACTCACGTACAGACACTAAATAGGAGTATAAGTTGAACTTAATGCCTCTCTAAATATTACACACACACACACACTGTTTACTGGATACCCTTGGTATTTAGTATAAAGTCCTCATAGAGTCTCTTTTACACAGAGGTGGTTTGATTTTTCACTTTGGTTGCTGAACTAAAACCCAGTCAGATAATAGAAATTTCTGTTTCTGCTCTCAAGGAGTGGTACAAAGATAAAAGATACATGCGTATTGTTCTTTTATTTGACATCTGGTCAGGCCACCCTCAATGTTCAGTTAAGTTTAGAGACTACAGAAGTTAAATTGCATCTGTCATTGAAAGAGCATAGAGACTTCCCAATACTAAACTTAGAACAGGGGGTCCACAAACTTTTTCTGTAGAAGGCCAGATATTAACTATATTAGGCTTTGCAGGCCATATGTTCTTTGTTGCAACTATTCAACTCTGTCATGTAGCACAAAAGCAGCCTTTGTATGTAAATGGATGCTGGTGGCTTTGTTCCAATAAAACTATTTACAAAAATAGTCCAAGGGCCAGATTTGTCTCACTTGCTGTGGTTTCCAACCCCTGACTTGGGGTGTTGGTACATCTAAGCTGCAGTCAAAAAGTACTGAAACTAGAGGGAAGCTGACTGGTCAGGGTAAGCCAAGTGCTAATTATTTATTCTTCTGTAACCAGTGTTGTAGAAATGCCAAGTATAGGGCAGGAAAAAATATAGAGAAATATAAAGAGGATTTTTGATAGTACAAAATGGTCAAGATTTATGGAGAAAGTACCAAAGAGTGACATCAATAACAAGACCCTTATGTGTAGGAGCTAATTCCATGAATCGGAAGTCCCAGTCTATAACAAATAGAGCTGTAATTATACAAAACTTTATAAAATTGTGTATATTATTCAGGCAATGTAAAAATGAGAAGGATGTTAAGATTCCTGTTTCCCTCTTCAGTAACCCAAGGGGCCGAAAGTTCTTAGTTGGAGACATTATTAATATTCACTTTATTTTAAGAGTATTAACACAACCAAACCACTTTAATAGCAAATAAAGATTTCTAGATGATTACATAGCCCAGCAGTTAAAAATGGTTATTAATTGTGCCCTAGTGGACTAATATATAAAAACCCAGGTAGGAAAGATAGGAAGCTAATAATAAACATTTATAGTGTGTCAGGCATTTTCATGCCCTCTATTTCTCTAAACAACAATAAGGAAACATTTGAATGCCTTAAGCCTGGAAGTACTGAAAGTTGAGTGGTATTATTTCTGAGTTCTTGAGAAAGCATACTCAGATTGTTGCCCAAGGTCATACCTGGTAAACCTTAAAACAAGGAATAGAAAACAAGACTTCAACCCCTCACATCATTGTTGCTTTGTTTTTAATCCTTTCAGATTAAATTTGCAAAGGGTTAAGGGATACATATTTAGTAAGTTGTGAATGAAGATGTTGATCCGCCAAACTCAACTAGTCTCAGCATCATTGTCTTCCAATAAGAGCAAAGGATATGCCATTTTTTTTCTACTGACATAATCATTGATACTAGAGGCCCCACAAAAATACCGATTAGAACATACAAAACTCTGAAGAACATCTCTGATTTTTTTTCTATTTATACTCTGCTTCTTCAAGGTCATCCATTATGTGAATAATTAATGTTCACTTTTTTTTTCCACTTTTTGTTTTTTTACATACCACTGCCATTTGAACTTGAAAGGTGATGCCACTATGGATGACAAGTATCAATCAGGAAAAAAAATACATATAACTAATGGCCATTTTTGTTCATTGTTAAAATGCACATTTGAAGTTTGCGTAAAAATTACTTGGTTCTGGATTTAACCTTAAGTTTTGATAACAGGTAAAATGTTTCAGTAAGGTGTTGAGCACAAAATAAGTACTTACTAATTTGCCTGTGTGTATGTTTATTTGTTTTTGCCCTTCAGTAAATAGACTCTCCTATGTGTCAGTAGTTTTTACAAACACATCGAAGAACAAGCATTCATGAAGCTTACATTAAAAAACGTTGCTGTGGCTGGACATAGTGGCTCATGCGTATAATCCCAACTGTTTGAGGCCTATACAGGAGGATCACTTGAGCCCAGGAGTTCAAGACCAGCCTGGGCAACACAGTGAGACCCTATCTCTAAAAAAAATTTAAAAATTAGCCAGGCATGGCAGCACCTGTCATCCCAGCTATGTGGAGGCTGAGGCAGGAGGATCACTCAAGCCTGAATTCGAAGCTGCAGTGAGCTGTGATCGTGCTGCTACACTCCAGCATGGATGACAGAGCAAGACCCTGTCTCAAAAAAAAAGAGTGGTGTACTTTAAAGTTTTTCTGTGCATTCACAAACGTATTTATACTTTTTATGCTATACACATATATATGTGTGTGTGTATACACACAGTTGACCCTTGAGCAATACAGGGGTTAAGGATGCTGACCTATGCAGTGAAATCCACATATAATTTTGACTCCCCAAAAACTTAACTACTAATAACCTACTCTTGACTGGAAGCCTTACTGGTAACATAAACAGTAGATGAACACATTTTGTATATTATAGGTATTATATACTGTATTCTTACAATAAAGTAAGCTGGAGGAAAGAAAATGTTACTAGGTTATTAAGTATGAAATGTGCAATTTAAGTACTACGTTTGACAGTTGACATCTCTGACCTTGCACTTTTGACACTTGTTTTATTTTTATTGTGAAGGTACGTCCTCATTCTTTGAAACGCATGGTTTGGCTTATGATTATCTTTTAAATTCTTTTTTGGAGCATTTTTTTGTGATACCATGGGTAAGTCAAAAATTAGTGTTATTTCTAAACGAGTTTGTCGTGGAACCAATTCTGTGCAGACGGCTCAAAATATCAAGTGTTTGGGAAGGATGTGGCTAATGAATGCACAGTACATTGATGGCTTGAGAAGTTCCATTCTGGTGATTTTAATCTTGAAAATGAACCATGTGGGTGACCTGAGACCAACGATGAGCTGAAAGCTGTAATGGAAGCAAATCCATCTTAGCCCATGCATAAATTTAGCAGCGAGGGTTGATGTTACTATTCCAACAATATTGGACCATTTGAAACAAATCCACAAGGTAAAGAAGCTGAACAGATGAGTTCTGCATGAATTAAATGAGCATCAGAAGAGAAACCATCTTGAAGCTTGACTTTCTTTGCTGTCATGCCTAAAGGCAAACCATTTTTACATCGTATTGTTACATGGATGAAAAATGGATTCTTTTGGACAGTTGAAAGCATTCAGCACAGTGTTTGGGTAAAGATGAAGTGCCAAAACAGTCCAAAACTGAATATTCATCCAAAAAAGCTGTGTATGTTTGGTGTTCCAGCGCTGGTATTTCCAGTACAGCTTCATGAAATCTGGTCAATCGATAACAGCAGAAGTCTACTGCAACCAATTGAGTAAAATGATGAGAATGCATGTGATGAAGCAGCCAAGATTGGTCAATAGAGACAGGCCAATCCTCTTGCAAGATAATGCTCTACCACCTGTTGCACAAATAACACTGCTCAGACTACAGCAGCTGGACTTGGAAACTGTCATCTACCATATTCACCAGACCTTGCACCAACTGACACCACTTCTTCCAGGCTTTGGACCACTTCTTGCAAGGAAAAATATTCAATTCTCAACAAGCTGTGGCAAATGCCTTTCATCACCACTTGCTCTCCAGGCTTCTTAGCTGCTGGCATAAACAAGCTACGGTTAAAATGGCAAAGCTGTGTCAAGTTTAGGCACATACTTTGATTACTTGTACTACTTCTTGTTTGAGATACAATAAACTAACTTTTGATTCAAAATCACATTTCATACTTAACGACCTAATATTAAGAAAATCATAAAAGATATTTACTATTCATTAAGTGGAAGTGGATCATCCTGAGAGTCTTCATCCTTGTCATCGTCTTCATGTTGAGTAGGCTGAGGAAGAGGAGGGGTTGGTCTTGCTGTCTCAGGGTGGCAGTGGTGTCAGAGGTGGAAGGAGAGAGGCAAGCACACTTGGTGTAACTTTACAGAAATACATGGTAATTTCTGGCTTTTGCTTTTTGATTTCTATAAAAATATTTTTATGGTACCAATCCCTCTTCCACCATTTGCTGTAGGTTCAGTGTCCATATCACATAAGGGCCCATGTCAAAAAAGAAGTCAAAAACAGTCTCAAATAATCAAAACCCTTCTACCAGAATGTCAACCTATATCTTCCTCATCTTCTGGCACTTGTTCAGAAGCACTCATCTCCATAAAGTTATCTTCTTTTAATTCCCCTAGTGTGGTCTATTTGTTCTTGAATTTCTCCACAGTCCATAACTTGAAACCCTTTATCCTCCACCCTTTTTTGCCATATCCACAATCTCTTGCATGATTTGCCTTATTGGCTCTGTTGTAAATCCTGTGAAGTCATGCACATCTGGACACAGTTTTCTCTAGCAGGAACTTACTGTTTCAGGCTTGATGGCTTTCATGGCTTTTTCTGTAACAATAATGGCATTTTCAATGGTATAATTCTTCCAGACTTTCATGGTATTTTCTCTATCAAGCTTGTCTTCCATAGCGTTGACAATACTTTGCAACTGTACTTGCAAGAGTACTGTGTGTAATTAGCCTTAAAGGTCATTATGACTCCCGGATCTAGAGGCTGAATTAGAGACATTGTGTTGGAGGGTTAAGTAGACCACTTTGATGCCTTCGGTATTGAACTCAAGGAGTTCTCAGTGGCCGGTGGCACTGTCTAGTATCAAAAGAACTTTAAAAGGCAGTCTCTTACCAGCGAGGTACTTCCTGACTTCAAGGACAAAGCCTCAGTCCAGAAAAAGGGTACAAGTTGCCGAGGCCTTCTTGTACAACCAAAAGACTGGCAGCTGGTGTTTACCTTTTTCCTTCAAGACTCAGGAGTTAGTGACTTTATAGATAAAAACAGTCCTGATCATAAACCAGGCTATATACAGAAAACAGTAGAGTTTAGGCTGTCCCTGCCTTAAATCCTGGTGCTCGCTTCTCTTCCTTACTGATAAATGTTCTTTGTGGGATTTTTTTTTTCCAGAATAGGGCACTTTGATCTGCATTAAAAATTTATTCAGGCAGACATTCCTTCTCCTCGATGATGTTCTTAATGACATCTGGAAACTCATCTGTTGCATCATAGTCAGCAGAAGCTGCTTCTCTTCTCTTGACATTTTTTGAAGCCAAACCTCTTTTTGAAATTATCAAACTATCCTTGACTAGCATTAAATCCTCCAGCTTTAGATCCTTCGTCTTCCTTTTAACTTGTCATGTAATGACTTCACTTTTTCTCAAATCATATTAGAGTCTATATATATGCCTTTCTTACAGCAATCCTGCACCTACATAAAAGCTGCCTTTTCAATATGAGATAAAAAAGTATTTTGCAAAAGAGTGCAAGGATTTTGTGCTTGCTGGTATAGCTGTAGTGATGGCTTCATGAATTTCCTTTTCTTTTCTGACAATGGTCTTTACGCTGGATTCATTTATCTTGAAATGGTGGGCAGCCACAGCTGTAGACCTTAATCTATGGTATATATCAAGCAATTCCACTTTTTCTTGTAATGTCATGAGTTTTCTCAGCTTGGGAGCACTTCAAGCCTCACTAGTGGCACATAGTATCATTCTAATGGTGTTATTTGAGGTGTACGGTATCGCACTAAATATGATGAAAAATACACAAGGACCATGGGAGATCACATTTTACTGCAGTATGCAAGTTACTGGAGAGATGAACTGCTCACAAGGAGATGATTAGTGTCACATGACATTTTAAGCACATCCAACACACGTGAGCCCACTGAAATAGCAATAAGAGGCGGCTATGAAATTATCAGAGTAGTACAGTATATACTACAGTGAATTTTATGTGGTTATTTAATATTGTGTCTTTACATTTCAGTTGCAAATGACACCATGGACAGTCTGTAAGTTTTGATGAATTTTAACTTTTTATAATTTGTGTATATTTTATGGTAATAAAAGATAAAATAGACTAGTATCTACATATATTTTATGCATTCATGACATGCCTTTTTCTCAATTTTTTCAATATTTCTAGGCTATGTGTTTTGTCTGTGATTTTTTCTAATTGTTGTATTGTTCAAAGGTCAATTGTAGTTAATGCCTGTTCTAGACTGTCATTTTCATTTGTTTATGAACAATACCTGTCTTATTCACTACTGAATCCCTAATGTCTGGCTCATAGTAGGACCTAAATAAATTATTGAATGAATAAATGAATGAATGTTCAGAATGGTATAATGGAAAGACTACAGAGTTGAAGGAAAAAGGTTGAAAAACAAATGTACTTGCCAGAAAACTTTAATTTTCTTTGTTATTATCAGGTGATCTTGACCGAAATTATGTACTTCTTATTCTCTGATTTCCTAATTTGTCTAACGACAGTGTTTACTGCTTTGATGCCTGGCTAGTTGGGACTAAGCACCAATGAACAAATAAGTAAACAACAGAAAACCGCATCACAGCAGAAAACCCCATCACATCCCTGAGTTCACAGTTTCAGCCTGGGAGAGACACACAAACATAAGACAATTGGTAAGCACCATCCTATGTGAAAACAGACTTAGGAAGTGCTGCTGTAGGATACATTCTTTTTAAGGTTAAAGTTAGTTGAGCACTTGTTAAAATTGTCAAGATATGGCAATTTATGAAAAGTTTCATAAAAGTTATCTTTCTCTTGGTCTTGACTCTCTCTTGGTAATGGTGGAAGTAAAAATGGAGAGAGGCAGATACACTAAGATCTTACATGTTTTCCCTCCTCTCACCTACACAGTTGTCAGAACAACAGCTGGACAGATACAAAACTACTGGACTTCCAAATTCACAGTACTCTGAACTCGTTTGCCGACCTACAGTTGATCCCCAGATATGACCACTGTTTTGCTTTCCAGCTGGTGGATGTGTGAACAAAGGAAAGTGGCACAGGTATCCTCCAATGCCCTTGAAGTACCTCGAAGAGGTCACTTGGGAAGTAAACCCTTTTGGTTCTCGTGCCACTGCTAACACAGGAGCAATTGAAAGCCTAAATCGGGCGGGGGTTTGCCCAGCACTAAGAAAAGTAGTTAAGGTCAGAGCCAAACTATGTGCTAGAGTGAAATGTTTAAAGCTTCCAATGAGGTTTTAATTAGACTCCAAAAAAAAAAAAAATTAAAAAAAAAAAACCGCAAAAAACCACCAGCCCACTGTCGAACTGTTTTGTGTGTTTCCCATGCATAATTTACTCCCACGCGTTTTGAATTCTCTCAGTGATCAAGCCACGCTCTGGAAAAGCGTTAACTTCTTGGAGAAGTAGCACAAACACTGTTATGTTTTGTTAATTTTTCATCTCATGTATTTAATAAACTGTTTGACTGTTAGAATCTGTAAGAAATAACATTAATCTAAGGCATCTCCTATTTTGGTTCTAAAACTGTGACTCTTGTGCTGACTTCCATTTAGTCTGATGAGATTGGGAGAACTATGCCAGATTGATTCATTTTGTTTTTAAGTGTTGTGAAGACAATTGAGAGGTGAAGAGATGTTGTTTGAAGTTGATGTTTTGACGTTTGGGAAATCGCTTGGATACTTAAACACAATTTCAGGTAAATAAGCTAAATATACTTATGTGTGTATATGTCTAATTGCTTAAAGGTACACCTGTAAGATTGCACTTTGATTGATGACAGAAGGCAGCTGTTTGAGGACCAGAGGCATGGCTTATGTGCAGAATGACATGGAAAAAAAATAATTGGATCCCAGAAAGACAGTCTTATTTAAACAGGATTTGAAATCTGGCAGCTCTCCTAGGAGAACAAAATACTATTGGATTGCATCTATTTGTGGATATTCTTTATCTTGCCTCTGCATTACCCATTAGGCATAGTAACTATGATTTGTTCACCTGGTACTCCCTCCACAGTAGGCAAAATAATAGATACCTGATAGATGTTTACTTGTTCACTGTCTACTCATTCGGGTAGACAGGTAATGTTTGGGAAATATTACAGCAGCAGTCTGACAGAATGTGGCAAATGATGCCCTCTTGTTTTCTCTACTGAGGGAGTATGTGGCTTTTCATTTCATTTTAAAGACAAATGGTCTGCACAGAAAGGGAGCTCCTTATTAGCTGTGTCTTTGTTCATTTAGCGAGTCAGACCAGAGCTATTGGTCCATCTCCGCACAAGCCAGTGAGTGTTTCTCCACTCCTAGCACAGATTTTCACCTTGAACCTTTGCCAGCTGTTTCCTAAGTGCAGGCCTTTGGATGTGAGGGAGACCTAAAAAGAGTACAGAGAGATCAGCTTAAAATCACCACAACTTTTTTTTTTTTTTGGAGATAGTCTCACTCTGTCGCCAGAGCAAGACCTTCTGGGCTGGTGTGCAGTGGTGTCAGCGTAGCTCACGGCAACCTCAAACTCCTGGGCTCAAGTGATCCTCCTGCCTCAGCTTCCCAAGTAGCTGGGACTACAGGCATGTGCCACCGTGCCCGACTAATTTTTTCTATTTTTAGCAGAGATGGAGTCTCACTCTTGCTCAGGCTGGTCTCAAACTCCTGACCTCAAGCTATCCTCCCACCTCGGCCACCCAGAGTGCTAGGATTACAGGCGCAAGCCACTGTGCCCGGCCCATCACAACTTTTTAAAACAATACAAAGCGTAAAGCATGAATCCGTTAATAGCAAATCAGAAGTGTTACCTTTGCGTATTCAAAGGTCAATACATTTGTACCACATGTGCTGCTATATGACAGAAATAAAACTTAAGAAGCTGTGACAAACTTGGATATTACAACTTTTGTCATCATTTTATTATCATTTTGTTATAATTTACCTAAAAATTAAATTTCTGCTATTAATATAATCAGTCACAGAAAATAGTAGTTGGAATGTAGATGTTCTCATTGATTCAGAAATCTTCAAGAGCTCTACATACCCAGTATGCTTCATGTTTTAATAGATGACATAATTAGACAATGTTCTTAGTTGTCTAGCTCCCTTGCCCTAGGATTTGTGCCTAGTTCTTTGAGGATTTGTAGGACTCAAATGAGATTTCTCTAACAATCAAAAATGCTTATTCACTTTATAAGTTCACTTTTACTTAATATTCACCCATAATGATTTACATTATTTCCAGTGAGTTTCAAAACAACTTACAATGTATATTGGGCATTAGTCTTAAAGTTTACCTAGTTGGTCATTTGGCAATCTTTTCTTGTCTCACCATTAGTGACTTAAGGAAATCTAAGAACAGTTGATTATAAAGTAAAAAAAAAAAAAAGTATAATGCCATACTGACAAAATTATGTTATTTATAAGATGCTGCATTCTTCATATGAAAAACAGAATGAAAGTTTAGGTAAGATATCATTCATCAAAATTTGTTAAAATAACTGAAACAGTTTGTTCTCTTCTAGAACATCTAAGGAAAGAAAGTAAAAGAACTCCTTTTGGCATCTCTGTATATTTGAATAGACAACAAGGAAGAACTGTAGCTTTTTTTTTTGTTTTAGCTAAATTATCTTAAGAACACTCTGCTCCAACATAGGAATGCCAGTGGAACAAGAGATGGTAACACAAGATGCACCAGGAGACTCGAGGTTTTGTGTGTTTGAAACTTATATTCCACTATAATGACTAAATTGTAGAGAAGCAAAACTAATGTGTGTGTGTTTTTTTTAATTTGCCCAATGTTTTTCTGATTCTGTCTTCTAGGAGTGAACAAACTCCTTTTGTTTTTTGTTTGTTTGCTTGTTTGTTTTAAAAAGTTCACTCTTAAGTTTTATAAAACAATATAAGACAAGAGAAAATGAAAAAGTTATATTGCAACTTTAACTTTTTAAAAATTATATGTATTTACTCAAAATAGAAATGCCAAAGGCATATGAAGGTACAAAGTGGTATGCAGGGTTTTTTCCTACATAATTTAAATTGGTAGGACTTTTTAAAATCCCTCAACTTTTTCATTTGACTATAAGAGTGAAATAAATACAGTGTTATTAGCTGAATACTAGATGAAGTCTCAATATTAAAAGAACATAGATTTCTTTTCATAAACCTACTTTTGATTTTAATTCAAGAGTAATTATGCTGGATTCTTATGTATGACTGGACAAAAAAACATGCGGTTGTGTGTTTTGGCATATGTTCTTCCAGATTTTTCAGCGATAGTCATGATAACCAAGAAGGGAAATTTAGATTGGAAGGTCTTTTTCTGTACCAGATTTTAATCATTACCCTAAAAAAAATTCCAACACCTATGGATTACTTTTGGTTGAAGCCTTTATGTATATACACGTTGATGACTTTTAATGGTGCAGAATAGGGACATGAAATTGAGAAGAATAAACTTTTAGAACATAATCAAATAATACCTGCATAATTCTATATTCCTTTCCAGCACTACTGCTGTTACTAGAAAGAGATTGGGTAAGTAATAATAAATTGGTTAAAAAAAAGAAGGTTTTTATAACAGACTTTTTTCTATCATTCATGTTTATAGCTTCTACTGAGAGCAGAATTAGAATTATAAACCCTAGCTTTAAAGTATATCACTACTATAAAGGATAAGAATGGGTATGCGTGCACGCGCACACACACACACACACACACTCTCTCTCTCTCTCTTGCTCTCATAAGAAAGTCTAGATTTCAGTATGAAACAGAGATGTGAGTGTTGTGCAATCAACAAAGCACTGTTGTGCAATAATTAAAGAATTTTTAAACTGAAGATTAAATTGGAATGTTGTTATAAACATAAGGGAAATGGCCAACATTTTTCTTTGTATGAAAAGAAAACTCATTTCTAAAAATAAGCACCCTGTTTGTGACGACCCTTTAAAATAGTTTTAAGTGATTCCATTCACAGATGAGCCTCTGGGTCTGCAGCACTTTGCCATAAGTGGTTTGCTCTCTGATCCTGTAGCCTTTAATCAGGTGTGTATCAACAAGAAGGAAGCGTTGCATAGCAGTATCACCAACCAGACTCTGAATCCCTGTGAAGCGCTGGGTCCCAAAAGGTTTCTTTTGGTGGAGGAATTTAAGGAAATAATGGTTAAAGTCAATTCTCATTTCTAAATTTTATTTTATCAAACTGAGGCAAACATGGGCCTTTTTAAAGTTACCAAATTTTAAAAATTTCCTTGGTGGAAAAAAAAAGGAAAGTGTTTTTGTTTTCCATGTTTCTTTTAACTTTCCCAGAAATCAGAATTAAGTAACAGGAAGGATTGAGAATGTTACCTAGTCTTTTAAAGGTTGTTGTCGACCTTTAGCATTTGATTCTTTTGTAATGAGAAATTGATTTAGTGTAATCTAAGTATCCCAATTTTTTTTACTTAGAGTGTCATGGATATTGTTTTAAGAAATACAAGAACCAAAGAATTATTCTTACACTCTTTTTACTCTCCTTCCCACCCCCACTGGAATCCCTATTTCTTATCACTGTCCATTCTGTCCTTTATGAAGACTCCAGACCTTGGTCTTTCCTTCCCTGTTCCTTTGCTCCTGCTATCTAAACAGTCATAAGCACAGTTTGGGGGTGTTTTTTTTCCCCAACAATAACTTAGTGATTAAGAACTAGGCCCGAATCCTTCTTTGCCACTTATATAATAACTTCTGTGGCTTGGGGGAAGTTACTTAACCTCCCTAAAGATTGTTTCCAGTACCTCCCCATAGGATTATGGAATTAAAGGAAACAATTCATGTAAAGCAATTAACACAGTGCCTGCCCTCAATACAAGTTAGCCCCCGCTCACGTTCCTCTCTCTCCTTCACACTCCTCCCTTCTCATCCTCCTCCTCTTACACTGAGTGCTTGGCACAGGGTAAACACCCAATAAAATGGTAATTCTCATGGTTCTTATAAAACTGCCTCTTCCTCTCCACTGAGCAAGCCCTTGTCATGTTTCCCCTAGAATACTCAGTTTAGCTCATTGGTCCACATTCCCTATTTATCTGTGTTCTTCAAAGTAAAGTTCTGTATCCATTGACTTGAATTAGTAAAAATATAGTTTTTAAATCAAATCATTTAGAATTGGCAAATGAAATATTGCATGTTAATTACTATTATCCTTTTGCTTTCAGATCATATCTAGTTCCTGTCTTGATAAATAGATGTTTTTATTATTTTGAAGTAGATTTTTAAATGACTTTGAGATTGTGTATAAATGATTTTACTTAAAAAGATTATCAAGACTTTACCATGTCCAGGCACTGTGACTTAGTGTTTTCTGTATCTTATTTAATTGTCAGTAAGCCATGAGATGTTTACTATTATTACTATCCAGTTTATAGAGGAGGGAACAGAGTATCTTGCTCTAGGTTATATTTTCTACTGTTTACTACAGTAACAGTAGTTCAAAAATATAATGAACATTAATCTATACTGCTCCACCATCCCCACTTCCAGGAATAACCTAAATAATTTAGTAAACTGCATCCCTAAACTAGAATTTTCTGCATACTTGGGGAATAGTTATTAGAAATTCTCTTTCCAAAAGGAAAAAAAAAAAAAACAACAACTCTTTCCTAACAAGTAGTATTGAACCTGAAAAGAAATCTTAGCATTGGATTTTCTTTCTTTTCTTTTCTTTTTTTGAAAACTCAGATGCTCAGAAGGCATCCTTGAGACACATTCCCTTTTTCAGCCAATCAATGAATGAGAAAACTTTATTGATTATCCAAAAGGGGGACTACAGGCATGTGCCACCAACAAAAATGGGATTTCATAAAACCAGAAACCTGCCCCTAATCAAGAAATCCATAATCTTCTACATTATCATCATACACTGTAATGTGCTTTGTATGCCATTTTTTTATTTTACCATCTTAATATTTAATTTATAATTTTTAATGAAACTTACACCTTACAAATTTTTATAGGTCATTCTTTTTACATAGCATTTTTTTTGAGACAAGATCTTGCTCTGTCACCCCAGCTACAGTGCAGTGACGTCCTCATAGATCACTGCAACCTCGAGATCCTAGACTCAAGCAATCCTCCCGCCTCAGCCTCCTAAGTAGTTAGGACTACAGGTGCACACCACCACACCCAGCTAATGTTTTGTGTGTGTGTGTGTGGAAACCATGTCTCTACTATGTTGCTCAGGTTGGTCTAGAACTTCAGTCAACCAATCCTTCCACTTCAGACTCCCAAACGACTGGGATTACAGGTGTGGACCACTCTGCCTTGTTTACATAGCATTATGTTATGGACATTACTTTATTATTTTAATATTTAAATATGTAATTTTTTATGGAGATGACTCCATTTTATGAATGTATCGTGATATATTTAACCTACTTCATATTCTCAAATAATTGTATATGCAATGGTTTGTTAGCATAGGTTACACTGCAATGAACATCTTTGCATATTATTAATTATCCAAATGCTAAATGTATTCCTAGGTTAGATTTCTAGAAGCAGAATTCATAATTCCCCTCAAGACTCTGGATAGGTCTGGCCAAATTGATCTCTGAGAACCACATATCAATTTACTTTCTCGCTATCAGTGTGTGAGATTAGTCCTTGTTTTTTAACAGTTTAGTAAATTATAATTTGGAGATCATGTATGCAATTTTAAATTTTAATTTGTATTTCTTTAAATAAAATTGGGATTCCATATTGATTTTATATGTCCAATGGCCAATTACAATTTTTTTAACATACCAATTTACATTTTCCCCAATTTTTCAGCTGTATTGTTTTAAAGAATTTATTTATAGGAATGCAAGAGTTCTTTATATATTAATATTAAAAATGTTAAACCTTTATCTATCATACATGTTAAAAATTTTTTTCTGCTTTGCCTTTAAATGTATTAATGTATTTTTAACATTTAGAAATTTTCATTTGTATGTAGTCATACTTCACAGTGTTTGTGATTTCTTCCATTGTTGATATTCTTTTTAAACATCCTTCATACTGGCCGAGAGCGGTGGCTCATGCCTGTAATCCTAGCACTCTGGGAGGCTGAGGCAGGAGGATCACTTGAGTTCAGGAGTTCAAGACCAACCTGAGTAAGAGCGATACCCCATCTCTACTAAAAAATAGAAAAAAATTAGCCAAGTAACCAAAAATAGAAAAAATTAACTGGGTGTGGTGGTGCACACCTTAGTCCCAGCTGCTTGGGAGGCTGGGGCAGGAGGGTCACTTGAGCCCAGAAGTTAGAGGTTGCTGTGAGCTATGCTGACACCACTGTACTCTAGCCCAGTGTGGCAGAGTGAGGTTGTCTCGAAAAAAAAAAGAAAAAAAAATTCTTCACACCAATCATTCCTCCATGAGACATCTTATATCAGACACAGTTCAATCAGAGAAGCAGAACCAGCAGGAGTCATGAAAACTACACACACACACACACACACACACACACACTCACTTATGTCATTGTGGGATCTAGTTAAGCAATCTCTGCAAGGCTGCTGTCTTCATGTCTGATGCTGGAGCTTGAAGTCCAGAGGGCAGGGAGTTGGCAAGGGAAGGTGGAGGTAAAGTGGGAAGAGCCAGGACAAGGTGGAACCACAGGAAGGGTTGGAGCCCCACAGGGACTGAATGAGGCCCATGCTGATTCTTGTTCCTCTGCCCTTAGGGGTGTGGTGTGGGTGTCTGCCTTTGGTCATGGGGCCAAATACACTCTTGGCCCATGAGTCAGACCAAATGAAGGAAGATCCATAGCAAAGCAAAGCGTTGTAGTCCTGGCCACTGCCTCATCCCACAAGATGAGCTAGCAGATCAGTGACAGTGTGTAAGAGCTACAAAATGGCTGTGGCTTCACCTCCACCCTCCAAATCACCCATCAGAATCTCTCTTGTTCACTCTAATGAGAAACATAAAGAAAAATTGATACGTTACAAAGCCAGCACTCGCCTATATATTTTTTCTAATTTTAATAAGTTAATTTGGGGAAGAAATGATACGGTACAAAGCCAGCACTCACCTATATATTTTTTCTAATTTTAGTAAGTTAATTTGGGGAAGAAATGATACCTTTGCAAAATTAGCCTGTCCGTTCAGGAGCATGGTATGTTTCTGCATTCAAATCTGATTTTATAAAGGGAAAGTGCTGTAATTTTGTCATACGAGCCCTATGTGATTTCTGTTAGGATTATTTGGCAAACTCCTCTAAAGATAATCACTATACTGATTTGAGAATAGTTTTTAATGCCCTTTTTTTCCTCTTGTGAGTAGTTTCAGTGAATGCTTTTTGGCCACTCTATTAGTTTGCTAGGGCTACCATTAAAATACCACAGACTGGGTGGCTTAAACAACAGCAGTTTGTTTTCTCACAGTTTGACAAGGTCAAGGTGTTGGCAGGTTTGGTTCCTTCTGAGACCTTTCTCCTCCGCTTACACTCACTGCCTTCTTGCTGTGTCCTCTTATGGTCTTTTCTCTGCTCACACATCCCTGATGACTCTTCGTGTGTCCACATTTCTTTCTTCCTTTAAGAACACTAAGAAGAGTAGATTACGGCCCAGCCTAACAGCCTCATGTGCACTTAATCACCTCTTTAAAGGCCCTTTCTTCAAATACAGTCACACTCTAAGGTACTGAGCAGGTTAGGGCCTCAACATAAGAACTTTGGGTGGACATAATTCAGCCCACAACAGCCACCCAACAATTTCCAACACCCTTCCTGTATTTAGGGAGTTTCCCACTTTAGGAGTCCATCCCTTTAGAAGGTAGAATCCAGAAATTTACTTTTCAGCCTGTTCCAGGGCTTCTGCAAACCCCTATGCTTGTTCTGCACAACTTCAGAAAATGACATTCATATGGATTATAATAGGTAGAGTTTTGCTGGGTTCGATTTGTCCAGCATATGACTTAGGCACATTATTTTCCATTATTTTGAAACTACAAAGAAGCCACAAAGAAGCAGGTGCTCTGGAAACCCATTTCAATGCTGGTGGGAGCAAGACTTTGGAACTTCCAGAGATTCAAGTGACAATATCCACTCTCCAGTGGGCCCAGCTGCAGTATTTACCCTCTGGTGGCTAAAGTGGCATTTCCACAGGGACCATCTAGCAGAATAATTTGGGCACTATTTCTGTCTGCATAGCCTTTAAGTTGGGATAGCTGGTCCTACTAGAAATTCAGCAACCACATAATAAACTTTACAAAGTTAATTTTTTTGAGTTCATTAGAGTCAATTCTTTTGTTTTCAACTAAGAGCCCTACTAGGTATATTAGTATATATAGAGGCTTGCTTCTTTAAAAAAAATAAGACGGATTTCTTGGTGTGTTTTGTGAAATGCAGCACATATGTAGACAAGAAAAAGAATATGAAAATGCATGTGTGCAGTTTTAAAATAATAAGACGGGTATCTATGTACTCATCACTCAGGCAGAGAAAGAGGCCAGCATCTTAGCCCAATTTCCATGTTCCTGCCATTTGTAACTGACCCCTTTTGACATGTGCATTAACTATTCCCTTGATTTTCTTTAAAGTTTTTAACACCAACAATATGCACTACTAAGCAATACATTGTTAGGTTTCTCTCTCTCTACTGTTTTTTAATGACTGTTTTCCTTTTTGCTTGATGCTAGATATTTTGAGATTTGTCCACGTGGATGCACGTAGCTATAGCTTACTGATGTCATCTCTTTGGTGGTACCTTTGTGAATATTCTACAACTGACATACATCCATTTCACCAATGGTGGACATTTAAATTACTTCTAGGTTTTTACTATTATGTACAATGCAACTGTAAATATTTTCATATGTGTCTCCTGGCATACATATGTGGAAGACATCCTTGGATTATACCCAGTAGGGCAACTGATGGGTTATAATCACGTATGTTCCTATTTACTAGGTGATACCAGATCTTTTACTAAGTGATTGTTTTAATTTTTAATTCTAGCAGTGGATGAAAGTTCCTTTTGTTTTGCATTCTAATGAGCACTTGGTATTGACATATATTTAAATTTGTGCCAGTCTGGTGGATATAAATCTTATCTTACTGTGATTTTAATTTGCAATTTCCTGATTTATCAATTAGATTGGGCATCTTCTGTTATATGTGCATTTTTGTTTCTGCTCCTATTCTTTTTTTTTTTTTTTTTTTTTAAGATAGAGTCTTGCTCCATCACCCAGGCTGGAGTGCAGTGGTGCAATCATAGCTCACAGCAGCCTCAAACTCCTGGCCTCAGCCTAACAAGTAGCTGGGATTACAGGCACGAGCCACAGTGCCCAGTTTACTCCTGTGAAATTCATTTTTTCCCCATTTTCTTATTAGGTTGTCTTTTAAAAATTGAATCATAATATTCTTTATATATATATATATATGTATATGTATATATAGTTTTGTTTTGTTTTTGAGACAGAGTCTCACTCTGTTGCCCGGGCTAGAGTGCCGTGGCATCAGCCTAGCTCACAGCAACCTCAAACTCCTGGGCTCCAGCAATCCTTCTGCCTCAGCCTCCCAAGTAGCTGGGACTACAGGCATGTGCCACCATGCCCGGCTAATTTTTTCTGTATATATTTTTAGTTGGCTGATTAATTTCTTTCTATTTTTAGTAGAGACGGGTCTCGCTCTTGCTCAGGCTGGTTTCCAACTCTTGACCTTGAGCGATCCGCCCGCCTCGGCTTCCCAGAGTGCTAGGATTACAGGTATGAGCCACTACACCTGGCCCTATATGTTATTGATACATGATTTTTCATTGGTTATATTTTTTGCTGATATCTATTTTTTAGTTTCCTTATGGAGTCTTTTGATAGACATAATTCTGAATTTTAGCAGTCATATTTATTAATCTGTTTCTTTGGTTTGTGCTTTCTGTGTTTTGTTTAAGAAATCCTTTCTTACGTGAGGCCATAAAAATATTCTCCTATATTGTTTTCCAAAACTGTTATAGTTTCCCTTTCATATGTGGTTGTTAAATCTCCCTGGAATTGAGTTTTGCATGTGAGGTGAGGTATGGGTGCTTTGTGACACTATCTCTGTCACATAGTGAATGACTATGAAAGGTATCTGTTTCTAAGGTTTTATTTCATTATCATCCTAGTATTGATTTTTTACTTAATCACATTGTAGTCAGAATAAAGTCTTTGCTTCCAATCTTTTTAAGTTGGTTGAGAATTGCTGTATATATGTGATCAGTTTTGGTAAATGCTTCATGTATGCCTGATAAGAAGTGCATTCTGCAGTTATTGGGTGTGTTCTCTAGACTAACATTAGATAAATCTTATTAATTGTTTATTCAAATTATCTATATCCTCACTATTTTTTTCCTGATAAATGTGTCAATTTACTGAGAGAGCTGTGTTAAAATATTCCACTACCATGGCAGATTTGTCTATCTCTCCTTGAAGTCTATTAGTTATCACTTTACATGTTTTGAGGCCATGTTATTAGGAGTATACAAGTCTAGAACTGTTGATTTCCCATTCATGAGTATGTAGTAAATCTTTTATTTAATAATACTTTTTGTCATAAAATCTATTATATCTGATACTAATATAGTGACCCCAGTTTTCTTTTAGTCAGTATTTCCTGGTATGTCTTCCAACATATGTTTTATTTATTTAAATTTATTTGATTATTTTTTTATACCTATGTAATGTAGGCCACAAAATGGTAATTAACTATGTTAAGTGATATAGCCGACTGTGGAGTGTGGTCTTTTCTTTGCTCTCCCAAACAGCCCAAGTTGGTAAAAGTTATTATAACAAAACCTTCCCCCACAAAAATTAACTTTTGGTACAACATATGTTTTAGATGCAGATTTTTTTTCTTAAATATATTCTTATTATCTTTGCCTTTTAATGGGAGCATTTAGTTCATTAAGATTTGTTTACTATACAATGTATAGATATAATTACTATATATGTTATAAATGTATAATGTATATGTTTTAAAGATTAATGTCTCTTTATATAAATATACAATTTTAATTTTTATACATACATATTTTGGTATTTTTTCTAACATTTATTTTGTACTTCTTTGTTCCATTTTTTCTGTTTCTTTTTCTTCCTTGTCTTCTTTTCCAAAAAATTTTTCCTACTATTTTGGATCAATCTTATTTATAGCTGCTAGATCTATCAAATAATGAAGTAAGTATTATTCCAGAGATTTTTCCAGAAATTTTAATGTGTATATTAAGTAACTGAGATCTAGATTTAGTTAAAATCTTTACTCTTTTTCCAAACAATACATGAACCTTAGCACAGTTGATTCCAGCCACCTGTTCCCTGTTTATATCCTATAAATGTCTTTTAATTCTAACTTATTCTTGTTTTTATTTGAATCCACAAAGACATTAATATTGTTGTTTTATACCATCAATGGTTGCTTGAGCTCATCAATATAAGTGTTTCCTTCTTGTACTTTAAAGTTTCCGTTAGAGATCACATTCTATATGCCTGAAGCACGTATTTTTGGAATTTCCTTTAGTGATATTTTGTTTGTAGCAAATTTACTAAGTTTTTGGTTCTCTGAAGAATTTTCAGTTTACCTTCATTTTTAATAACACTTTAGTTATACACTTTCTTAGTCTAGAATTCTAACTGACAGTTACTTTCTCGCAGCAAAAGTGAACTCATTTCATAGATTTCCGAGTTCTATAGTACTGTTGCCATAGAAAATTCTGCTGTCAGTCCTACTTTAGATTCTTTGAAGATCATTTATCTTTTTCTCTTAGGCTTCCCTGAAGATCTTTTCTTTATCATCATTGTTCTGCAGTTTCATTATGATTATTTTTTCTTTTATCCTTACTAAGACTTTATTAAGCTGTTGGATTCAGTAGAAGATGACTTTAATCAGTTTTGGAGAAACTCTCAGCCAATATCTGTTTTTCTCTATACCTAATGTGATTTTTTTCCTAAATGTTCCTACATCTGTGCCACATTCCTATTGAAAGAATGCATTAGTAACCTAATGCTGCATAATAAATAAGCCTAAAATTTTGTTGCGGCTTAACACAGTCATCATCATTTATTATCTCTTATTGGTTTCATAGGTCACAGTCAAGATGAATTCAGCTGGTTAGATCATTTTGGGGGTCACTCATGAGATCACAATCCTATGGAGGCTGGGGTTGCCATTATCTGAAGGCTCAAGAAGTCCTAGAGGATCCTTTGCCAAGGTGGCTATTTTATATATAACACACACAAGGCTGAGGAGTACTGCTCCCTGAGGTGTACAGGCCAGATAGAGGAGGTATGGCTGTGGCTCTGGATTGGTTAGTTTGCATATCAACAGCATGCTCCTTGCCGAGCTCTCTATCTCTAAGACCTGGCTAGCCCCAGGAAG
>CAUYRT010084627.1:0-11123 GCA_963574885.1 Lepilemur ruficaudatus
TCAGGAGTTCGAAACCAGCCTGAGCAAGAGCGAGACCCCATCTCTACTATAAATAGAAAGAAATTAATTGGCCAACTAAAAATATATAGAAAAAATTAGCCGGGCATGGTGGCACATGCCTGTAGTCCCAGCTACTTGGGAGGCTGAGGTAGGAGGATCGCTTGAGCCCAGGAGTTTGAGGTTGCTGTGAGCTAGACTGATGCCACAGCACTCACTCTAGCCCGGGCAGCAGAGTGAGACTCTGTCTAAAAAAAAAAAGCCTAATCTCCTAGCATTCGCTTTTTCTCACTCTTACACCTTAACCCCCTCTCCACTCTATGTGCTTTGTCTCTTTCCAAATCCAGGACTGGTCAATATGGCGCATTTCTGCAACCATCCCGCCACACTACCCTTCAGTCCAACTGGCTACGTGTGTCCCTCTTACGTCCAAGCAGATGAACATTGCTAGAAACAAAGACACAATCATTCACGCTGGTGCCAGCAACATATTTATTTCCCACTTTAGGGGGAACAATAACATTTATTTGCCTCTTATGACTGGTCAGTCCAGAGGCCAAGGCTGGTGTCAGAAGGTCTTACCTCCCCCATATGCTCTATCAGCACCTCATCAAAACCCACCCTCTGCATAAACACACAATCTTACCAAAAACAGTAAGTGTGTATAAGTCAGATTCTAGAAAATGTCCTACTTTCTTGCTATTCAAACTCTGGTGCATGGACCTGTAGCATCAGCATCACCTGGGCCTTGGGAGTTTGTGACCAATGCAGGACTTCGAGCCCCACCCCAGACCTAATGAATCAAAATCTACGTGTTAACAAGATTCCCAAGCACAAGATCCCCATGTGCTTAATCAAGAAGCACAATAAAGGTGGAGAAGCCCTGAACTGACCTCACCTGTTCTTGTCTCCCTCCAGGCCCTCCCTCAACACACACACACCCTCCCCAGGAATCACAGAGCTTCACTGGGGTAGCCCCCTTTCTGCTCTCTGACCTGGATGCTTCCATGTTACACTTCATGCCTCTCTTTCCACCTCACCCAGAGTAGGTGGTCTTACCACTGCTTTTATAGACAAGATCCACGTGGGAGCTCCCTTAGCTTATTAATCCCCAACCTCATCATTTGCCAATTTCCACAAGTATCCTCATCTCTTTCTGTTCATCTTGGGTTCCCTCCAGCCAAGTTAATCCCCTTCCCCCTCCCACTCCTTCAGCAACCTACTATATCATGAACCCATCTGTCTTTACTCTCTCCTGGCCCCATCCTCTCAGCCTGTCAACATGCTCAGACACTGCCCATCTTTTACAAAGCTTCTCTTGACCTTGAGTCCCCCTGTAAGCACCACCTTGCCATCCTATTTAACTTAGTTTTCTAGAAAAAGGTCTACACTCATGCCTCCCCTTCCTCCATTCCCATCCAGTCCTCCCTTGGCATCCATACTGCTTCTCTGCTTCTCCCTGGACATTGGCCTTCACCCAAATTCCATCCTTGGACCTCCTCTTCTCACACAACTCAGCCACCCTGCCCTTTGTCCTCATCTTGCAAGACTTTGACTATAATTTCATGCTGCTTGACTCCCAAATCTACATCTCCAACCCTGTATTTCACCTAGATATCTGAATAATTACATTTAGAATTTCAAATTCAATATCTCCAAAAACTGAACTTACCTTTTCCCACCAAATCAGTTCAGCAACCCCAATCTAGTTGATGAACACATCATCTCTCCACTTGTCCAAACCAGTACCTGAAGGGTTTTCTAAGACTCCTCCTTCCCTTCCTGCAACCCTTTCCATTCCCAGCCTGGCTGCCTTTTTAACTTTTTGTCATTTCTCTCACAAACTAAAACAGTGGGTTCTTGTTTCCCTGTCACATCCTTATGCCCACTCCAATCCATCTTCTACACTGTGCCCCCCCAAAATAACCAATCTGATCCTATCACTACTCTGCTAAGGGTCCTCAAACAACTCACCATTACCCACAAGGTAAGGTTTCAACTTCTTTATGTAATTTGAAAGACCTTTCAAAATCCTAAGCTCTGGTACCTTTTTGGACCCTCCTCCTTCTTATCTAACATATTCTTCCTATGCACCTATGCACTAACCATGTTGAGTTACTTGCATTTCTGGAACATACCACATGCTTTCCCAACTCATGTGCTATTGAGAAAATTCTTCTTGGCTAACTCTTACTTGTCTTTCAAGACACAGCCCAAATGTTGCCCTCCCTGTGAATCCTCCCTTGCCACATCCTCCCAAGCAGAGTTAAGTGCTTCTCCCTGTGTGTGCTCCCCTTGTAAATTATATACCCTTTATTTCATCATGTATCACCTGTGGTACTAATAGCCTAAAAGGGGCCTCCTCTTGAGATAATGAGCCCCTAGAAGTCTGAAATTATGTTCTCTTACATTATTTATGGTCTCAGTATCCAGCTGTTAAGGACTAAATGTCTGCATCTCCTCCCCCAAATTCATATGATGAAGCCCTAACCCCAAATGTGATGGTATGTGGAGGTGAGGCCTTTGGGAGACAGTTAGGTTAGATAAAGTCATGAGGATAAGGCTTTCATGATAGGATTAGTGCCCTTATAAGAATGTCTTCCTCTCTTTCCCCACCATATGAGGACATAGCAAGAAGGTGGCCATCCGCAAGCCAGGAAGAAAGCCCTCACTAGGAAACAAATCACCAGCACCTTCATCTTGGAATTTCCAGACTACAGAACTGTGAGAAATAAATGTCTAGTGTGTAAGCCACCCAGAGTATGGTATTTTGTTATAGCAGCCTGAACTGACTAATACAATGGCATAGTTCTTAACTCGCAGAAGGTGGTAAGTGATTATGGAGTGACCAAATGTACACAGAGGAATGAAAAATGGCATGTGCTATCCAACACCAAAGTCACAGGCTTCAAAAAATCAGGACCTCTCCTAGGTTTTACAGCATGGATCATGGCACACAACTTAAGCATATAATTGATTTTGCCTTTTGGTATATATATGGCTATACAAAAGAGAAAAACTGGATCTTCAAATGGTTAAAGTTTTGGTTCCCTTATTATAACTTAAAACCCTTCCTAAATTCAAAATGCATCTTCTGCCAGATCTTGTGTGAGCTGCATGTCCCTCAGGACCTCTGCCCTCTCAAGGTTATCTGCTTATGCACATTGCTCCCCTCAGCCCACACCACAGTCCTCTGTGACAATGGTTGCTTCTTCAGTCATCCCACCCCCTCTCTGGTCCCTCATCCTCCTGGGGATGGTCATAGAATTAGTATGGTTTGGGTTTTAGTATTTAAGCCCATTCTGTTTTATAATACTGAGCTGTTTTTATTTTTTTTAATTGGGGTTTTATGTAGCTGACTTTTCTTCCATCTGAATGAAAAGTTCCTTGAAGGCAGGAACAATGCTTACTTATCTATCACAGAGTTTCATGGAATACACCAAAACAGAGGCTGATAAACTACAGCCCACGGACTAGCACTGGACCATGGCCTGTGTTTGTATGACCACAGGCTAGGAATCTTTTTATATTTCTAAACGATTGCATTAAAAAAGAAGAAAAATATTCATGATATGTGAAAATCATATGGAAGTTCAAATTTTTTTTAAAAAATTTTATTTAAGTAGATTTAGAGGATACAAGTGTTTTCTTGTTACATGGCTGAATTGCACAGTGGAGAAGTCTAGGCTTTTCATATACCTGTCACCTGAATAGTGTTCCCAACAGGTAATTTTTCCTCCCAGTCCCTTTTCCTCCCGCTTCTGAGTCCCCAATGTCCATTAAGTCACTCTGTACAAAGTTTTATTGGAACATGAGCTCACCTGTTCATGTATGCATTGTCTGCTTTCACATCACAACAACACAGCTAAATAGCTATGACAGAGACCATATGGCCTAGAAAGCCTAGAATATTTACTATTTGACCCTTTACAGAAAAAGTTTGCCAACCTCTGCATTAGAAAGGTGAGGCAACTGAATTAAGTTCCCCTTCTCCTCCCTCAAAAAAATTTTAATGAGTAAACAGAGAAAAAAAGAGAAATCACAATTCCTCTCTTGGAGCACCCAATTATGTAACTGTTCCTGGCAAAATTTGATACTATGAGACCACGAAGCAACAGGAACTAAGAAGAGAAGGTCATGTCCCTGTGTCATTTTGCACCAAAAGTCTTTCTAATTGTGAAGAAGTAAGCAGTGAAGCCATCCTGCACATCCCCTACTAGACAATCTATATTGAAATTAATGTAAGAAGACATAAAAGAGCTTTGTTTCCAGCAGTTTAAACTCATGTTGTGCAGAAGGAATATGAATCATGGATTGGAAACAATGAGGCTTCTTGTCTAATTAATCATTTTTATGCACTTGTCTCTCACTGCAGGATAGGGATCAGTTTTAAAAAATGACCTGAAAGAGCTGAAATTTCCATAGCTGTCTTTGCCTCCTGCGACCCTGTGAATAAATGCAAGCTAAAGCCAGTGGTGTCGCAGCACAGAAGTTCTTTGATCAAACAATGGGAGGTGCAAAACTTGGAAACTTGACCAAGTTAATAAAGCTCTGATGTTACCTCACTGCAGCATCTGTATTGTCTGGCCGTGGCCATATAGGTGCCAATGCATTAACTCAATTGGCTTCCTACCTGGAATCTCAGCTTAATTAGGACCATTTATCAAAATGACACCTGTTTTAGAAGCCAGATCACATTGATTAGCGTTGTTCTGCTAGATCTCCACAAACGCTGTTAAGTATCTACTTTTAGAGCAAAAGATGGGTCAAATATTTATCCCAAAACTTATAGTAAATATAGTCTCTTGATGAGAAGAAATATATCTGATATGTGAAGAATGTCCATACTTAAAAAGTAAAACCATATCTGTACTTTTGTATGGAACCTGCAAAATATGGGATCGATTGTGCAAAACTAATGTTTTAGAGCATATTTTTTTCAAGAGATTGGCCAAAAATACCTCTATCTTGTGTCAAGATAAAGTGACTAATCCCTACAACCATGGATTTTACAGGCCACAGTTTAAAACATAATAAAAATATTTATGCAGCACACCAGCCAGATAAAGTCACCATGGAGCATCAAGAAGCTACCGAATGCCTAAAGAATAATCAATTAATGTGAACAATGTCAAGATCAGCTGGCTCCTATCAGTAACATCCCTTGTTAAAATACTTTGCCTGTATTATAGCAGACAAAAATATTCTTTCATATCTTGGTTTAATATTTTCATTTTACTGTATGTGTGTGCCATAAATATGCCTTCACACCAAGATGTCTATCCTAGATTAAGGCCCTCAAGGACATAACTATGCCATTATATTTCTTTAAACTGAAAAATACTGCACTATATATGAAAGAAATTTTAGCTACAGAGTGTGCTATTACATTTAAATTGTATGTGTTAGAAGAGAGTTCACATATTTTGATTAAGAAAAATACATAAAACCATCACCAAAACAAAAGATATTGTAATGTCTTAACTTCTTCATCGAAATCCTGAAACTCTTCAAGGTATTTCCCCTTTGAAATATACATAAATTCATTTTGTTGGTTGTTTTCAAATGTTCTAAATTTTTTAAATTAGTACACCAAATCCATTTTTAAGAGGGCCAGACCCTCTCCAAAACCAGTCATCCTACACTAACGTGACACTTCCAGCTGTGTCTTCTCTTAAACCTGATTATTTCCACTACCACTGAGGGCAACATAAGCCCACAGACCCAACAAACAGCACTTTATAAAGATCAGCCAGTCATTGGCAAGACCGCGAACCCAATTCCTAATGTCATTATCCCAGGATTCTCCATAATGAATGATGGCAAGCTTATAAGCTACTTCTCTATAAAGTCTCTTGTTCTTTCAGGTTCTCCCTTTTTGCACTCAGTTGGATTTTCTGTTTTTGATTCTTTCTTAAATCTTATGACATCTATCATCAATTTTATTTGTTCACAGAAACAAAGTAGGGACATGAAAACCAAAAAATCTGGGTAAATGGAGCTGTCAGACAGAAAATCATACAGATCATATAATTAATACAAGAGAAGAAGAGCAATCTGTCTGTAAATCAATGATTTACTAAAATAGGAAAGTAAAGTCCTTAAAATACAACGTTGTATCAGTGATGCCCTGATGCAAGTGGGGAAAGATACACAAGAACTTTGACATTAACTGCTTTGCCATTTCCAGTACTGCCACCTCCATTAGTGAAAAAAAGAGAGGTACACATTCAACACAATTATCTAAAGTAATCCTATCTAAGCAATGAGAAAAATATTAAAAAATACAGTGCTTGTTTCTAGTAAAAATGTTCCACTTTGAGAAGAAACACAATTTTTAGACATTAAAGTCTGATGTTTCTTAATTTGTGGACTTTGGTAATGATTTGATAGTCCATGAAAAGATTTCCAAAAGGAATATATCCAGTAAAACTCCTTGTTTGCACCTCCTAGCGTAGATGATTTGTAATAACAGCATTAGCATTTCCACATACTTACTTACTTCCCCCAGATAATTTAATTAGGCCAAACCCTATTTGATGCACATTTAGTTCTCAAATGGCTTTGCATATGGGTGTACCTGTCAGGTGCGACCAATTAAATCTACTATTTACAAAGTATGTCTGTGATCAAAATTCACATTTTATACTCCCAAAATACTTATGATGCTTGGAGGAAATGTTTTATTCTTAGTGACTCTCTCAATTGCCAACTTACAAGCTAATATATTGCTGTGCATAAACCATGCATTCAACTTCAGAATAATTCAATTACCCTTTGGAAAAATTAAACACACTCCCAGTAACAATGCAAACATGCTCCACTTAAACAAACATAAAAGTCTTCCCAAATTATTTAAGAACGGCCTACAAGAAATCTAAGTAATAGATGATGGAGCAGACATTCACTTTCAAAGAATGTACGATTTTTACCAGAAGGATCCTGTAGAAAGATCACTGGTCTAGAGTACCACAAAACAATTAGGTGGCCCTATAACCTTGGATCAAGCACTGCCTATTTCTAACCCTATGTTTTTTTTTATCCTAAAACGAAGATCGTTTACATTCTGGCTAGAACAAAGGATGGTGAATATATACAAATAAAGTTGTTTTGTTAATTTCCAAAAGATGCCAAACAGCTAATCTCAAATTACCGAAGTTAGAATTTGGTGTAGTCTTCAAGACTCTTTCCTGTCCAAACCAGCAGTGCTAACAGTGATGGGGCTCTGGGGTCTCATTTGCAATCATTAGCCTGAAGAACCACAGGATAACTGAAAGCACCACAGAGGCTAATATCCTGACACAGAAATTAGAACATCTTGAAAACCCACAGGTAACACGTAAAGGAGTTATGTGTGTCACTAGGATGGACGGCTTGCTGCTATCGGCTGGGTCCTGCGCCTATATATTCAGTTAATTTATACTCTGCAAAAGGACAGAAGAGGAGAGGAGAGGGGAGGGGACGGGAGGGGAGAGAAGGGGAAAAATGACTGGAATATTTTCCTTAAGGTTATATAAAGAACTAGCTTCCATCTGAAAGAAATGACTCATGACTTAGACCAGCGGTCTCCAACTTTTTTGACACCATGGATCGGTTTTGTGGAAGACAGTTTTTCCATGAATGGGGGGAGGGGCCTAGCCACCTCAGCTCCACCTCAGATCGTCAGGCACTGGAGTCTCATGGGGAGTACGTGACCTGGATCCCTCACATGTGGAGTTTGTAGTGGGGCTTATGTTCCTATGAGTGTCTGATGTCACCACTGATGTGACAGGGGGCAGGGCTGTGAGTGATGGGGCATGGCTTGGTGCAGGTGGGACTTCACTTGCTGGCCTCCTGCTGTGCAGCCCGGTTCCTGGTGCTGATCCACAGCCTGGGGGTTGGGGACCGCAGGCTTAGAGACAGATTGGAGTTCCCCAAGTAGATATCCAAGACAGTATTTTTGACCTTTTATGGCAGCAACTATCAAGGTCAGTTATATAGTTATTGCCAAAAATTGTACTATATATGTTATTACAACATTTAAGTAATCTTCCTTCTCCTACCATTCCCCCCAAATTAGACTCGAATAAAGGAATAACCTAAAAAGTGAAAGACAAAAAGGATTTTTCCCCACATCCATTCCAGAAAGAACATTCAAGGGGTTATTTTGTGTCACCACAAAGTATAGCTATTCTGTTCTGAAAGCAATTGCTCTGGTCCATCCATGAATGTCAATGCTAGAGATGGTTCTTGGGCTCAGGCCCAGACTGAGACATCAAAAAGATGCTTTGTGTATGTCAACCCTGCCAACATCAAAGCTGAAATTAGCTCAATGGTGTCAGTGAGGGCTTGAGCCACTGTGGGGGCAACCATATTACAAAGGGCATTGGAACATGTTGTCCTGTTCTAGACTCCTTGTGCCATCCAACACAAGGAGCATGCCTGTATGCATGAGGCCACCTCATCAACAGGGCATTTGCTAAATAACCACTAGCACATTTCCTATTGCAGATTCATCTTCCTGTCTCTCTCTGCTTCCCTTCTCCAACTTCACTCATGGCTTCTCCCATTCTTGTCCTGATGAGATTATACAACTGACATACTAATACTGAAAATTCAAACTGAAAAAAAAAATTATTTTTTTCTTTCATGAAACAAAGTGTTCCAAAACAAGGAGCACACAAAATACATCCTATAAATCATGAACAAATATTAAGGCATCTTTCAGGGTCACATTCCATTTCTAAACAGAACATACAACACTATCAATTTTGCAGTTCCAAGATATAAAAAGACTACAGAAGCTCCTCATTTGACACCTTTTACCAAGTTCATATCCACAAACTCCACTGACGTATACACATATATATACACAAGCTACAAGAAGAGTCCACAAAAGAGACCTAGCATTAAACTGTGTGAGCTAAAGCATGCTCTCAGACAAATGAAAAATTAGACAAATGAAAAATTAATTTCTGCAAGGAAAGGGATGGAAATCCAAAAAATGAATGGTATAGAGGTCCTAACTTTTAAACTGCCTAATTATTTATCTAAAATGCACTAACACACAAAATAATTCTCTGTAAATAAATTCATTCTGATTGTTCCATTACTGATACAGCCATCGGGGCAATTACTAATTGTTAGGCTTGAATAATACGCTCCTATTTAAAGAGCAGTGCTCTAAGGAGAAGTCCCCCAAGGAGCAACGTAAAACAGCTAAGCCCGTTTACCTGGTGTTATTTTGGTGGGCAATTTTCATTAAAGAAAGGCCCTGCTCTTAGCTTACGCTCATCTTGTTACCTCCGTGCTTGGATACTGACCTTGCACTCCCTATTTTGCCTCCGGTCTTCTCTGAGCTTTACTATGTTCTTTAATTTCCTGTGGTATTAATCTTCAGCCCAGAGAAAATGAAGTTGATGTTGTAACACAAGAAATGTTGCTCATCACCTTTCAACACAGACATCTGTAGCGTCTTATAAGGCCTGGAAATTATTAAAGCCCATTTCAAGGTTTTTATTTACTCTGTGTCTTATGTGGTTTGTGCCTTGTTAAGAAAGAAAATCAATTTATTCCCTGTTACATCATAAAGTGGCTAGGAGGGAAATCATATTTACTTCAGCATCTCTAGATTGTCTTATGAAGTTTTAAATAAAGAATTTGATTGATGTTTTATGGTTACCCACGGAAAAATAACCTTGATTTTATCCAATCACACTATCAATTTCATCACCTGTAGTTCAGAATTTGAACAATTTTTAGGTCAACATGCTACAGTTTATAGTTTAGCCATCTAAAATTTATTTTAAACTTAAAATACTTAATTCATCATATTAAAAGGACATTTAATATAACTAATGTCAATTGATTTTTTTTCCCATTTTGATGGGGAGAATATAATCATTTTTTTTCAGTCATCCATGCTATAACGTAAGGGGCTGTGTCTTATCTTTGTATCCCAGCACTCCAATATATATAATCTTCTACATTGCTTGCATCTTACAACCTGCTGACAAAACTCCCCACTGTCTAGCATCCCAGGGGGCCATGTATCAGTGGTCTCTTTCCCTCTCTTCCATGAGATTTTTGGAACCAGCTCTTAGCTTGCTAGACTCAGGAGGCCACCAGTTCACCCCTGCCACTCCTTGATGTCTGCACCTTATCTGGCCTCTACTGTCTGCTGATTGGGCTTTATTAAGGGCATTTATCTGTGTCTGTTCCCCCAAATCCTAACTCCTACCCATCCCACTGCAGTTTATCAGAACTCTGATAACATTCACTCAAAAAATATTAATTGGAAACTACCACAAGCATTGTTCTCAGTGCCTGGAACACTGTAGCATTTAAGACAATCAGAATCCCCAGCCTGAATTCTACAGCTGTAAATAAGCCATAAACAAGAACACAAGTAAATAAGTGACAATGTCAGAGGGTGGTGATCACATAAGCAATGTTTCAGGATCAGTACTTTCAGTACTGCTTTTCCTCTACCAATTGATTTGAGTAATGGTCATATTTACCCCACACAAACAGATAATTATTTCCCTGAAAGACTCTTCCTGACCCTAACTGCTCTCCAGTCAATCACAAAGCGAGCATATCACAAACTAGTTTCCCCAGCAACAAAGTGGCACCTGTTTTCCCTATAAAAAAATTAGGTTTTGGTTTTGTTTTGTTTCGTGGGAGAAGGAGGGCAGGGGGAATATTTGAGACACGGAAAGGTAAATTTTTCTTCTTTATTAGCTATTTCTGTCCATTCACTTGAGCCAAATACAAGATAATATTTGAGATGCTCAAATTTTTTAACATTTTAAATTAAGTATATCAATCAGGGTAGCAGCAGGAAACAAAAGGAACATTCATATTGAGTCATGTGAGAGAAGCTGAGGGAAGGGACTTCTTACAAAGACAAAGCAGGTGCAGGGGAAGAGGGAAAGCACAAGGATGGCGCAGCGCCCTGAGACCAGTAACAGCAGCGCTGTCACCACTACTGGGCCTGCAAGGAAAGAGGATGAGCCTGACGCCAGAGAGAGCTGCCTGATGGGAAATATGACCTTGGATCATGGGACACATTCAGCCCTCGACACCTGTGACTTCACTTCCTCCCTCCCTCCATCACTTGCTGTTGCTCCCATTGGCCAAATTCA